>MKEJ01057057.1:0-10574 GCA_001753735.1 Embelia ribes
GCTGTAGACCTACTGATGTTCAATCTACCACATAAAATTACTATTCAATTGGTATAAAGGTGCAACAGTGTTGGAGAAAAATTTTGGGGCCTTATACCGGCTTTAACAGGTGATACATTAAGATTTTGCGATCTTCTTCTGACACTAATGTGGCTAGGGTTGCCAATGTATCAGCGTGAGAAATCTGAGCTTGAACCACTTGTTGAATAGAAAACACTTCAAATGCCAAAGTAATTTCCATCACTTTTTTCATATATTCTTTTGTTCTTATTAACTTTGCTTGACTTTGTCCTGTCATTTGCTTTGCCACAAGCTAAGAATCAGTGTTTGTCTTATCTTCATCACTCTCAGATCCCTAGTCGCTCTTAAACTAAAAAGTACAACTTTGTATTCTACTTCATTATTTATGGCCGGTAACCTAAGCCGAACTAATCATTCTGCGGTATTTCCATGGAGATTAATAAGAACTAATCTGATTCCTGACCCGTTTTTGTTTAAAGCTTCATCTAAAAATAACTTCCATACTCCATCTTCATGACCATAGATCTTGATATCAGGTTCTTCTTAAAATTTGGTGATAAAGTCTACAATCACTTGAACCTTGATTGTTGTTTGCGACTTGTAGATAATATGGTAAGTACCAAGTTCGACAAACCATTTTTCCATTCTTCTAGATAAGTTTGCTCTTCTTAACACGGTCTGAATTGAATATTTTATGCAAACAAGTATGGAATAGGAATGGAAGTATTAAGGGAGCATTTAACTTTGAAGCATTCAACTTCAATTTAGTTGATTTCATCGTAGGGTCTGGAAAATATCTTCATGATCTGATATATGTTCTTCCTTCTCCTTACTCATTACTACCATGTCGTCTATATAGACCCCATTTTTTTGCCAAGATATGGAGCACAAATTCTAGTAATTGCCCTCTTATTAGTGGATCCTAAGTTTTTTAGCCCAAAAGGCATGACATTGTAACTGTAATTCCCGAAAATACCTCTAAAAGGGTTGGCATCTTGATTTGGCTAGTTCATTGGGATCGGGTGATATCCAAAATAGGCATTCAGAAAACTTATACATTGAGCTATTGCCAATGCATCGATGATCTGGCCTATCTTGGGGGGAGGGAATGGATCTTTTAGGCAAGCCTTATTCTAATATGTGTAATTCACACATGCTCTCCATTTCCCATTCTTCTTGGATACTATAACAACATTTGCTAAACACTTTAGATAGTATACTTCTTGAATTGCTGAAGTTGAAAGTAACTTCTAAACTTCTTGGGTTACGACCTCTTGGTGCTCCTTCTTGTATGTTTGAACTTTTTGTCTTACTATATGGAATTTTGGGTTTATTTGAGCCTATGACAAACCACCTACAGATCAAGTCTAGGCATCTTAAATGAGGTCCATGCAAAATGTTCAATGTTGTGGATAAGGAATTTAAATAATTCGTTTCCTTTTTCTATAGGCAATTATGCTCCCAAAAGGAAATAATGCTCTTATCTTTTCTAAGTATCTACCTTTTCAACAGTTCTTCTTCTACCTTTTCCTTAGGGTTTATACCGGGCTCAACAAGTTGAATTTCCTTATAGAATGGGATTTTCTAGTTGGTTTTATATTCACCAGCAAGGTTGAGATGATCTTCCTCTACTTGTATATCAATTGAAGCAGAAATTTGGATAGCTTGTTTTCCTCGAATGGTTGCATTTATGAATTGTGAAAATTCATATTGATTACCTCTTATAGTTTCAGCTCTTCTAGGGATAACATACCTTACCTTCTGATGTAAGGTTGAAGCTATCATGCTTAAGTTGTGTATCCATGGCCTTCCCAAAATTCTATTATATGGAATGGGATCATCTATCACAGTGAATTCTACCTTAGTCTCAGTTGTCCTCGTCGGAACGTTCAACAATATTTTACCTAAATCCTTCACTTTCTCAGGGCTAAAACCTATCAAGGAGATGGGGGCCAGGGATAACTTAGATCGTGAAATATGCAATTTTGGTAGCATGTATGGCAATAAGATATCAACCAAACTCCCTCCACCTACTAAGAGTTTGTACACCATAGCAACTTAATGAATGGTGGCCGTAATAATCAAGGCATCATTATGGGGTAATGACATGCCATCCGAGTCATCTTCAATGAATGCAATGGGCTTTTACCTCATTCGTTGTCTCTTTGCACCAGGAGGGTCCTGGAATTGGATAGAATTACATATTGTTAAAACGTCATCTTGCGATCATGTGCTGCCTGTAAATTGCGCACCATGGGCCACAATTTAGAAATTTTTATGATCAATATCTCTGGTAAAACTAGAGCCGGTTGGGTATGAGATGGGGAAGGTGGGAGTATTTCTTGCTCAATGATGTACTTGTTCAGATATCTTTTACTAGCCCTGCTATTCAGTTGCCATCTCAGACTTTTGCATTCTGCCGTAGTATGACCGTGATTCCGGTGGTTTTCATAATACTTAGATTTATCATGTCTCTCCAGTATACTCCTCAATAGAGAAGGAGGCACTACCCTATCATTATGCTTAATATTATGGAAGATCTCATTATTTGGTTTATTAAATATACATTGGGTATTGGGGACCCATTGCTCCTTATCTCTTCACCTGTTTTCCCTTCGATTCTGCTTCTGCTTATCTTCCTTCTTTTTGTCTACCCTCTTCTTTTCTTTTGTGATAATATGAAATTTTTTGGTTGATCCTTATTTCTTCACTTCTTTTGTTGCATTCTTTAGCGTTGTTTCTTCTGCTTTCGCATATTTATTTAACATTATAAATAGTTCATCCATAGATTTAATTGGTTTCCCATGGAATTTACGTAAGTTTTATCTTGAGGATTCAAGCAAGCTGTAATATAGTCCAGGCATCAGATCTAACTGATGAAGTTATACACATTTCATTATCTAACTGTGAAATCATCTAAACTTTCACTTGAACCCTTCCTCATCTGGATTGGGGTTTCCAATCTAAGGGTAGCTTCGAAATTTTTAGCAATTCTTTTCAAGAATCTCTTCATCATTTGTCTGCATGACTGGATAGACACAGGAGTCTCCTAATCCAACCATTTTAGGGACACTTCTCTAAAAGGGGATGGAAAGATCTTACACATAAAATTTGTATTCATGCTTCATGCAAGCTTTTTTTGTCTGTAATGTATTAGGTGGATGCTAGGGTATGAAATTCTATCATATATAGGAAGAACAAACGGATTGTAGTTTCTTGGGATGGGTTCAGAAGAGATTTCTAAACTTAGTAGGGATTAGGTTACCCCACCAATAACTCGCTCTATCTATCATCAACAGCGGTTCGAGGATGTGGTAATAGTTCAATGTCAATCAACCTTCTTCTATTAGATGTTTGAAAGAGATAGTTGGGGCTTTTTCATGGTGGATCTGGCAATCAATGGGATTGGGAACAGTTGGCCTCATAATTGGGTGAGAATTTCTTGACCTTTCTTCTCTGATCTACCTAAGTCTAGTTTAGGTTTAGCATTACCTATGAATAGTATAACAGGTCTGAATCTATGGAATAGGGTCTGATTTTTTAGGTACACCAGTCACATACTCAGGAACATACTCCTCATCCCCTTCTTCATCTGAAGAATATTCTTCATCATCATTTTCAAATGGGATGTAACTAGTATACTTGGAAGAATTAGAAACATTAGAGGAATTAATAGTTCGGGACTACTTTGTCTGTGCCCAAGAATACCGGTTTCTTTGGGAGAAAGAGATATGCACCATCTAACAAGAATAAAATGTCCATGCTCTATTTCTCTACTAGCTTTGGGAGTGGGGGGGAAGGGGGGATGGGTGTTGTCTTGAGTCACGACCTCTATTCTCGTGAATGACTTGATTTTGCTAAATTGCCAGCATAGGTTTGGAAGGGATCCTCTCCATATCTTGGGGTTAATGATCCATATCCATAGGTCGGTACTTCGGTATGGAAAAGAGGGGTTATTTCCTCCTCTGAAGGGTAAGGGTTGCTTGAACTTATTCTCATACGTCAAAAGCAATTAAGATATGCAAATCCAAAAGTTCAAGAGGGTTTTCCAAGGAACTTGAGTTGTTCTATCATGCTCTAAATTTTGAGAAATTCGGGGATGCAAACTAATAGCAAAAAAATAAAGGAAAGAAGAAGGAATAATAATAATAATAATGATAATAACCAGAAGAATATAAAAAATATTTCCACATCATCTTGCCATTGAAAAAAACCAACAAAACTTGATTACATATACAACCAATCTGATAGCTACTACTGTCTACATGCAACATAAACATAAGTAGCTAAAAGAAAATCCTACGCATGTGCATACGTAATCAAGCTAAGTGCTCGTAGCCAAAATAAATACAGTTACATATTTCGAGGTCCAAATACATATTAGGAAATCCCCTAGTAGTGGCCTCTGCCAAAAATAAAACCAAAAGAAACTATCGATGCCTGATATCCTAGGCATGACTTCCGTACTTCGGATGATCCTCAACCCCTGTAAAATAGTTATAATAATAATAATATATATATATATATATATATATAAGAAAAAAATTAATACGATCAAATCATTGGTAACACGATAAACATGAGTTTAAGTGCTACATGAAATGTATGTATATGTTATACATTGATACCCCATGATACCAATGCCAAATTCCATTTCCATTTTCCAAAACCAAAGCCATAGATTCCAATTTCCATAAAATCCATGTTTCCAAGTTCCAAATACTCATTCCGAGCCCATAATAAAGTTTCCAGTTTTCCAATATCTAATTACTCATTCCGAGCCCAAAAATGTATCCCGACCAAAGACTCGATAAAGTTGGGACTAGTGTCTTTTCTTCAGACTACAACGCCCATGACTACCATGCCCTTTATAAACCATATGAAACTGCACGAGTAATGCACATACTTTGGTTCAAAGGTCGGACTTAGATCTGTTAAGACACTTATAAAATTCTTATTTTTAGTGGGTAAAAGTTGACCTAGTCCCGAAAAGAAATACAAAAGACTAAAATCATTTACTTGGCCTTTTTCTTAGTCTATATATATATAAAAAAAAAATCCACATTTTCATTCCAAAAATAATACCTTATGTATGTATTCTAGGTATATGAGTGCCATGTCCATATATTGGTATGCGAGCATAATAAAATGATCAATAATATATTAAACCCACATATAATGAACATGTTCCAAATGTAGGTATGTCCTTAGAAATACAAGTAATACGATTATGAAATACATATATATAATCCTTCTAAATGTAAGTATAAAATATAATATCCATCCATAAATCCAATTTTGAAACCCTAAAACCAAATCCAAAACCATAAGACTAAATCTGAAACCAAAACATATCATACATGTACATGTAAATACAAATGCTTAGATTTATATTATTATTATTATTAATATGTAATATCTTATATGTCTAGAAACAATGCTCCGAATGTACCCCAAAAGAAACCCATAATAACCCTAAATGCACCAACCAGATTGATTTAGGAGAGAACATCGGATCGTCTCAAACCTAGATATAAAAAATGATCATAACAAGGTAAGGAACAAGATTTACGAATTTGTTTATATGTCCAACAAAGTCATGGAAACCACTGAATAGAAAACAAACGAGTTAAAAAACAAGACTTACCTCCAAACGTAAGTCTCGTATTAAAGAATTAAAAAATGTACTTTTGATCTCTATCCGAGTACCATAGCTAGATGAAATGATGAAGAAAAGAATGGGATTTCTATATATCCACCAATCCTTCTCTCTCTATGTGCAAGTATGAAAATGGTAAAGTGACATAAATTAGAAGGAAAGTAAAGAGATAAGGCCAAAGCTCATAAAGTGCTTTTGGCCGCACTGACGTGTCTGGTGGCCTAAAGTCTGTTGTCTACCCACTGTTCGATAAGTAGCACCCGTAGGATAAGCCAAAAGTTCTAAGAAAATATTCAAAGTTAGCAAAAATGCGCCCTCTTAGTATAGAATTCTCACCGACTGTTCGACAACCTAGCCCTGTCGGATACTCTTGGGATGTGCTATCTTACAGCCTACAATGTTTGACTTCAACTCTCTACTTTATACATAATAACTATATAATATATAACCAATAATTAAACTATGACCAAACTCATACGAATACAAATAAATGCAACCAAATTACAACCAAAATGTAACCAATAAAACCCCTCATAAATCAAGTGTATTTTAGGATCCAACTGAACAATGCAACCAAATAATCCAAGTGCAACTAAATGCATCCACTTGCAACCAATAATTTGCCATGATTTTCATAAGACTAAATATGTCAAGTGCAACCATATAGTCCCCAAATGCAACCAATAAAATCAAGTTTTAACAAAGAATACTATTAATCTCGCTAATGATATTATTTATTAATCGATATTTTTTTTCGAAATTTATGGACATTACATCCTCTCTACATTAGGAAATTTCATCCCCAAAATTTATATGTACATAACCAAAACAGTAATAAAGTACCAGAATAGGCAAACAACTCCAGATATTTCGTTCGCATTTTTGCTTCATGTTTCCATGTCATTTTCTCTGTCAATCCACTTTTCCATAAGAACTTAAGTAAACAAATCAAATTGTGCCTTATAGTTTGTTCCTTTGTGTCTAAGATTCGAATTGGTCAAAGTTCGTACGATGCATCTTCCTTGACATGTAAATCCTCACAGTCGATGACATGAGAGGGATCTCGGACATATTTCCAAAGTATAGAATCATGAAATACGTGATGAATGCTAGACAATTGAGTTGGTAAGGCCAATTGATATGCCACCTCGTCAACTTTCTCAAGAATGGGAATGGACTGATAAAATAGGGAGAAAATTTCCCATTCTTTCCGAATCGCATTATACCCTTCTTTGGAAAAACCTTCAAGAATACTTGGTTGCCTACTCAAAATCCAAAGAACGCAATCGATGATTCGTATAAAACTTATGACGACTTCGTGCAATTTCTAATCGTTGCTTAATCTACTGGACATTTCGAATTTTTCCTGTACCAGTTTCGAAACCATTACTGACCTTCGCCACCAGTACTGACCTTCGCCCAACAAATCAGATATTACGGCCTACCATATAGAGCCTCAAATAGAGCCATTTTTATAGTCGAGTAATAGTTATTATTATACGTGAATTCGATTAGGTGTACATGTTCTTTCTAACCTCCACCGAGATGAAAACAAAAGCCCGAAGCATATCCTCAAGAGTTTGAATAGTCGGCTTAGATTGGCCATCTGTTTGTCGATGAAAAGTTGTATCAAGAGAAAGTTTCATCTTCAAAGCAGTTTGAAGATTCAACCAAAATTGCAAAATGAAACGAGAACCGTGATCCGAAACAATATAAATATGAGTACCTTGTAGTCGAATGATCTCGTCAATATACTTCTGACAAAGTTTTTTAATTGAGTTGGTTATACGGATGAGAAGAAAATGCGCTAACTTCGTCATTCGATCTACAATAACCCAGATAGCGTCACAACCCCCTCGATTTCGGCAATCTTACTACAAAATCCATAGTAATGCATTCCCACTTCCACTCAGGAATAGACAATGGCTGAAGTAATCCTTCTGGACATTTATACTCTACCTTAACCTGTTGGCACTTCAAGCATCGAAAAATGAACTCTGCTATATCTTTTTTAATTTCGGGCCACAAAAAATATCTAGAAATATCATGAAACATCTTGGTATCTCCCGGATGAACCATCAATCGAGAATGATGAGACTCCCAAAAAATCTTATCTCGAATTGATAAAGAAATAAATTGACAACCTTGAAGATGCAATCCGCCATCATCGGAAATGGTCTACCGTTCCAGACCATGTTCTGAATGAATACGAACACAAAACACATAAAATTCATCGTCAATCTTTTGTGCCTCAATTAACCAATGATCAAAGTAGGTTGTACTTCGATCGTAAATAATGTCTTTCGGTCTTCCGCCTTGACACAATCCAATCCAAACTCATTAAAAACCTGAAACATTTCCCATTATTCATAGGAAGACAAGCATGAGTCTAACAAGTCTTACGGCTCAATATGTTGACTACCATATTCGTTTTACTCGGATGATACTCTAGGTTAAAGTTATATTAATCCAAGTATTCCATCCATCTCCATTGTCTCATGTTCAAGTCCCATTGAGTGAACACATATTTGAGGGACTTACAATCCAAAAAGACTTAAAACTTTTCACCGTATAGATAGTATCACCAATACTTCAAGGCAAATACTACGGCTCCAAGTTCCAGGTCGTGAATTGGGTAGTTCCGTTCATGAATCTTTAATTTTCTAGAAGCATAGACAACCACCTTCCCAATTTGCATAAGGACGTAATCAAAACCCTCCTTCGAAGTGTCACAATAAACTGTATAGCAATGATTTCAATTAGAGAAATGACCCATCATATTTTGAATCCCATTCAAAATTTACTCCTTAGCGAGTTAGCTGAGTCAACTAAATTGCCAAACGTGAAAAATCCTTAACAAACCTACGATAATAGCCCGTAAGGCCTAAGATATTCATAATCTTGAAAATAGAATTAGGTCATTCCCAATCGATTACAACTTCAATTTTTGTAGGATCTACTCACACCCTATATTCTAAAATGACATGGCCAAGAAAATGAACTATCGATAGCCAAAATTCACATTTAGAGGACTTGGCATAAAGCCAATATTCTCGCAAAGTAGAAAGAACAATACTGAGGTGTTCATGATGTGCCTTCTTTGAAGGCTAATAGATGAGAATATCATTGATAAACACCATGATGAATAGATAAAGATAGGGTTGGAAGACTTGATTCATAAAATCTATAAAAGCTACTGGAGTCTTAGTAAGTTTGAAAGGCATAACTAGAAATTCGAAATGCCCACATCGAGTTTGAAAAGCAGCCTTCAGGATGTCCTCCTTCTGAACCTATAGTTGAGATATCTTGTGCATAATATAATCTTCGAAAAGAACTTCGACCCCTGAAATTGATAAAAAAGATCATCAATACATGGCAATGGATACTTATTCTTTATAGTAATCCGATTCGGTTATAATAGTCGATACACATCCTTATCGACCCATCTTTCTTTGGTACGAATAGTACATGAGCACTCCATGGTAAAAAACTTCGCTGAATAAATCCTTTCTGCTCCAAATCATCCAATTGTACCCTCAGTTCCTCTAATTCAGTTGGAGCCAAACGGTAAGGTGCAATTGATATAGGATAAGTACTAGGCACACAATCAATAGTAAACTCTACCTTTTGGATAGGTGGAAGTCCACTAAGATCTTCCGAAAATACATCTGGAAAGTCCCAAACAATCGAGGGAAACTCTGCCCTAGGAGATACTTCCTCTGACAGGTTAAGACTAGCTATATCCAACAGACTAGTCTGAAAACAACTAGTATAAGGAAGGACTTCCCCCTTGATAAAAAACATAAATTCCATCTAAAGTTTTCATTCAAACCCTTATTCTTTCACATTCAATTATGGTATGGAAATGAGCCAACCAATCTATACCACTAATAACATCAAAACTATGCATGTCAAATATAACAAAATCATATATGAATATATGATCCACTATAAACAATTCACAGTCCCAATAGACACTATCCATATAAATAATGTCCCTAATAGGGGTATCGACATAAATTAGCTCATTTAACCCAGAAATGGGCAATTGTAACAAATGAACGAAGCATGATGCAATGAATGAGCATGATGCACCCGTAACAAATAAAAAATATGCCCATGTTGAAAGAAAGGGTAAAGTACCTCGAACAACCGAGGGCTCGACTACCTTTGGTGTCTGAGGTATAGCATAGGTATGAGTCTGAGAACTCTGACTCTGTTGGAATCCTCCCTAGGAACTACTTCCTTGGAATCCACATCTGAAGACCCTACACCTTGAAGACAGCCTCGAGAAGAACCAACACCATTATACCGTAGAAGGCTATCGAGGTGTTGCTATTGAAGGAGCATACTGAACAGGTCCGCAAAAGCTTCCAGGGCTCGTAAAACTCTTTGGACATCGAGTACGCAAATGGCCATTATTGTCACAATTATAACAAAAGCCTAAGGGCAAAAAACCTAAATATGCCCTTTCGTGCCACAGAGATGACACATTCGAGGTAACAAAGAATCTCGAGATATGTAACTCGATTGGCCACAAGAATAATACTCTGGGCCCCGAACTACTAACCCAGAAGGTGTTGACCGATTCAAAGAAGACTGGCCCAGAGAAGATGAAGTAAAGGCCTCCCGAGAACTCTTCTTGTCACCACTACCACTATGGTTTGAACTACACCCATGGTTGCCACTACTAACATTATAAGGCCCCACATTTTGAAAGCACTGCAATATATGTACAGACAATGAATGAAGTAACCCTTTCTACTTCAGTGAAGATACAACTGTTACTATCATTCAGAATTGCAGTCAAATGTGCCTTCTTTCGCTATCCAAGACTTGGATAAGAAGTATAAACGTTATGACGTGATAATGGAAAGTCAAAAGAACGTTTAAA
>MKEJ01057059.1:0-11524 GCA_001753735.1 Embelia ribes
TCACGGTAAGGCACTGAGCTTTCTCTTTGTTTTCCTCTAAAATTTCGTAATTTTCGACACTTGTCCCGAAAAGAAATGGAAAATGACTCACTGCTTCCATGAATGAAATGTAAACTTCCTTTAAATACAATAATGTTCAAATTTCAAATTTATCAATCAAACTTCGTACAACTTATTTCTTCACTTCAATGATAAAATTCAGCGTTGGTTCCTTCAAATAGAATTCAAGTTCTTCTCTTCACTTGACTTTGAAAATTTTAATTTCAAAAACTTCAAATCCTTTAAGAAAATCCATTTTAACTTGTCATTTATCAAAAGCTCATTTTGGTTCAAAATATGAATAATGCCAATACATATGACAATTTAATTCAATATACTTCTAATCATGTTTCACTCTATAGATAAATGAATTCAAATAACAAACAATTCATCTCTAATTCACTCCATAAAACATGATTCAACTTCATAAAATTTATACATAAAAAACATACATAGGCTCACACATATATAGCTATTTCGTAGCCTACTCGTACCTATTAATACGCTAGAATACTTCCGAAAGTCAATTGTCAAAAAGCCCCAAATCTCCTTCTTCTTTACTCCTAGGTCTGATTTAGCTATCAAACTCTAATCAACTCAAACTTACATATAAAAATGATTCCTTCAGGATAAGGAACGATAATATCAAATTTATTTTACCAAACAACAAAACCCAAAATAAATGAAAAATTAAATGAATGAGACGGAGAACAAAATTTACTTCAAGGTGATCTCTATGTTCAAAGTATCACAAATCTTCACTTCAATCTCGCGAACATCCATCGAGCCTAGATGATATTAAAGCTTGAAAAATGGATGAAAATGGCACCCTCTTCTCTCTCACTCTCTCTCTCTCTCTCTCTCACTCTCACTCTCACTCTCACTCTTCTGTTTGGATTAGAAAGGGGAAAGTTAGCTATGATATGACATAAAGTTATTAAAGTACACTTCTAATTTACCTGACACAGTCGACATATTCTTCAAATTAGTCGATTGTTGACATATACATTCTGTCAGTCGACATATTATGGTCCATCTGAGAACAGAATATACTAGAATTCTACACACCTAAATAAGTCAACATATACTCTCAACATTCGACATATTTCAAATAAGTCAACATATTCTCTAAATTAGTCGATTGTTTCTTCTCACTTGAGAAACATAGCTTTCTGAAATTTTTGTGCACTCAATAAGTCAACATATTCTTCAAATCAGTTAACTGGTTCCCTATCAGTCGACTTATATTGTAATCAATTAACTTATTCTACTATAGAATGTAGTCTCCAACAATAAACTCTTCAATACTAAGGTATTAACACTAATGCCTCACAATACCAACTCCACATACTTCTCCACACTAATATTCGCATTATACATCAACGCATAACAGCCTACACTAAGGATACGACTTCAATACTATAAGAAGAGACTAACATATCTATATAAAACTACAACTACCGTTCAACATGCAACACGTCTATATACTTCTCTACTGTTATCAATACATCACGACTACGTACTTTATTTTGCAATATATCGTGCACTTCCGTTCTACAATGATGCAAAAATAAAATTATTATAAATGTGAAAAAAATTCAATCGGAATTTCTGGAACATTACAAACTGAGTGTAATACATCTTAAAACTACCCAGGTTACTAAAAAATGAGAGTTTATAAATTACTTTCAAGATTACAACAAAATATGAAAGAAAAATTATGTGATGTTCTAGAAATAAGTATAATTTTTTGCAAACATAAATAATACATTACGAGTTGTAATGTATCATTTATGGTTGATGTGTTGTGAATTGTGTTGTACACTTAGAAATACTTTCTAAGTTGTTAATATGTTTAATGTGTAATTATAGACTAATTGTGATTTGTGTTATAGATTAAGCTTAAACTTATCATTATGTTATTTAGAATAATGATTATTAAGCTTAATGGTGATTAGTATAAATTATAATAATATTTTATATTATTATATATTATAAATCAAGTTTTTGTCAACATTAGTAGGCTTGACAAAAACAGAATGTCTAACTGCCACCCGCCGTTGGATAAGGTGTCAGACATAGTATCACAAGGAATCAAATTTGGAGCCAAAACTTGAAAATTTTGTAGGAACATAGGTTTCCCGATGGTCGTCCAATGGATGCCCACCAATAGACAGGGGTTGGACACCCAACTCTAGTTTGTCGAATAAACCAAATCTTTTGGCTTAATCTTCATGAGTTGAGAACTCAAAAAGCATTTTACTTTTTGACAACTCGTGATAGAGAAAGAGAGGTATGGTTATATTGAAGCTTTGATCTTTGTCTTGAGTTTTCATCTACTTTGGGTCATCATTTTCAAAAACAAAGTTGATAATTGAATTCATTATTATGAGAGGGTCAATTTGACGTAAGCCTTATTTCATTCCTTACTCATTTATCCTGTCTTAAAAACTGTGTCATTCTTATCTTTCGAAACAAAATTGATAAACTTGTTTCTTACTTCATATATATTATTTTTGTATCTAGATTTGATCTGATTCGAACAGTAGACCTAGACCATTATTGGGGCTTGTGTAAAAGGGCTTTTTGGGTCTGGAGTCTCATGTCTGATCATGGTTTAATTGGGGCTTATAAGGTACGAGTAGATTACGAACAACTACTTAAATTTGAACCTATATATGTATTTGACATGTGTTACATGTCTTGGTGTTTTGTGATTAGTTGTATGCTTGGATCATGTGTTTGGCTTACTATTTGGTGAATTATGTTTGCTTTTGTGACTGGGAAGCCTATAAAAGGATTTTAAAAAGATAGGTTTTGAATTTGTGAAACTCAAATTCGATATATCAAATTTGTTGCCACATCATGTATACATTAAACAAAGTATCATACATAAGGATTGGAAGTCATTATAGTCAGGTTTGTATTTGTGTCTTTTGATTTCTTTTTTGGATATAGCATTGCCATTTAAAAACTTTGTGATTGTGTTAAAGAAAATGCCTGATACCTTACCGTGAGAATTGGGAAATCTGTACAGTGAGCAACTTGATAACTCAGAATGTTAGTAGCACTTACTAGTCGAGCCTATGATTTCACGTCATACCAAGAGTACGTCGAATTGTAGGATTTGGGCGCTGCGCATTTTTATACCTTTGTGAGATACTAGCCCAACTTTTAGGATTTGTGTTTGTATTAGGGTTTGTGATTTGTGTTGGAATTTATGATTTGTGTCAAGGTTTGTGTAAATGAGTTATGTATCATTATGCATTCAAATTACATGAGTAAATTATCAACATATTTTCAGATTGTTCACATAATATTTGTGATTGTGTAGATTATGTTTATGTGAACAAAGTATGTTACATATTTCGACTACATCGTAGCTCCTTATTTAGCTTGTTGATTGGTAATCCAACTCGTAATTTTTCATTTTACATTGTTCTTCTATATCTTGCATTGCAAATTTTGATGCAAGTGTTAGGCATACGTGAATGCTCAAAGACAATATTAAAAGGCTAATATTTTGTAGTGTTGAAGCTTCAATAGAATGTCGATATAGCAAGTTGTATTGTAGTCTCAACACTAGTTGTGTTTTACTTTCAAAATCATAATGTATATGTAAATAATTTTGAAAAGCAAGACGCTTGCTTTGTGTATCATAGACTCGAGAAATTTACACTTTTGTGGCTATTGTATAATTATATAATTAAGTTATGGTTTGTAAATTAGTATGCACAAAACTAAGATTATGCTATATTTATGGAATATGTATGTTTTGGAAATAAAGAGATGCAATTGTGTATTTTATTATCTATTTTGTGTCTTTGAAGCTCGCATCTTTGGGTTTCTCAGAATTCGAGGCACGACAAAAACAACAGTTCAAAAAGTTACCAAACATGTATGAGTCAGAAATGAAATTCAACTGTAATGAAATAATAGAACGTAACTCTAAACAACATGTAGGTAAACATCTGTATATGCATGTCCTTAACACAACCAGTGCAACAATCAATTTGGAATAAGCATCTCCCGAGGCTTTATGCGGAAAAACTTGTAGTCCCCGTAGAACTAGCTCAAAGGTTTACACTAAACTGTCCGAAATAAATATCTCTTGGTAGATTTATCCCAATACAATAACGTCAAAATAAATATCGTCGGAGGCATACCTTGGAATAAGCATCTCTCAAGGCCCACAACACCCACAACAACCTTGGAATAAGCATCTCCCAAAGCCTATAATAGCCACATAAATTTATGAATCATTCCAATTATTCTCAGATGCAACTATTTCATTAATCAATTATATCTACCTTGAAAATTTGGCAATCTTTCTATGTTACATCAAGCAACAATCATTCGTGTACCAGTACCTATGAAATTTCAACCAACGAACAAAAAAATGCAATGATACACACCTTGTCCAGACGAAGTGGGGTCTCGTTCTGATGAAGTACTATCTCATCCAGACAAGTTGGGTTTCGCCCACGAATCCAACGAAAATCTACCTCTTCATCCGAACCTTACAATATTTTATGCAATTCCACAGCAGAGCACTTCTTAGGTTCAATATTAATCAATTCTACAACAAGTATGATCAATCAAACTTAATGACAAACGTTTCTATGTAGTTGAATTTCTCAATCCGCAACGTACCTTATTGAATTGAGAGAAATTTCCTTAGAAAGCTCGAAAGAAAACCCCAAATGCTACCACCCGAAAGCATACCACGGAAAACAATGAAACCTACGAGATTTGATTAATCATTCGTTATAGATTAACCAATCGAGTCTTAATGAATCATTAGCCTCATTCTTGATTTGTTAGGTTTAAATAGATACAACGAATACGAAAGGGTTTGTGAATAATTCTTACCTCACAATAAAGATAATGATGAGAGGAAATCAAATCCGCCCTCAGATCGTCGAGGAAAGCGTTTCACCACCAAAGGTTGATGAGTTTTCATTCAAGCCATCTTCTTCTCCCTCTCTCTCTTTCTTTGTCCCAGTGTTGAAGACAGTTAGAACGTAAGATTGAGAAACCTATGTATTAATTTTCGGAAAATAGTTTGTTATTATTACGAGCATAGTCCCCTTATTTCATTAGGCCTTACAATTAATAAATTCATTTGTCTCTTTTTGTCAAAGAGTGGACACATTAATAATGGACTGATTTATACCAATGCTTTTTCTTTTCCTAAAAAAACATTTTTATAAGCCATTTACTCGGCCAACAAATTCATATTGGTTTAAATGATAATAATAAATTAAAAGTGTTATAATTAGATCAAGTTAAATATCAGTAATCGGATACGTTTTAGTATTAAGATTTCAACCTTAATTTGATCAATTTAAATATAATGTATGTCTGACGTGAGTTCTATTTTTTATATTAATAAAAATGCTCTTATTGATTTGTTGTTTTTTTCAGTACAAACTTTCTACACTTTTCCAGTAAAAAACAAAAGACTAATTACAATACTGGTTCCCATAGCTTTATAAAAACCTCTATTTGGTTCCTGTAGTTTTGATTGAGTCATAAATAATCCCCAAGATTTGAACATAGACACAACCGGTCCGTTAAAAACCTGAAAGTTGACCCAAATAATGAATCAAGTCACATGTCCTATTATAATTTAATTAGGAGGAAATTTCAATTTTTATGCATCATTCGTATTGCTATAAATTCTAAATTAAGCATGTTAAGGACTTTGGTTTTTGAAAAAAAACTATTATAAAAGACTATATATCTCACTTTTTCTTAAAATTTGAATATCAAATACTTGACTCTTCTACAATTCAGATACTAATAGTGATTTAATCAAAACTATCTGCAGCAAAAAGAAACTTTTGCAAAACTACAGTGACCTCATGTATTTTACTAAAAAAATAGTTGTGGATGGCGCAAAATATTTATTGAGAAATTCTATTATCACCCATAATTTTATTTTTTGGTACTATATTACTATTGATATGCTTCTGTTCCATATTATTAATGCTATTGATGCTATACTAATAAAATTTAATTTAATTTATTTTATTAGTACCACACTAATTAATTCTAGCACAACACATCATCTCCTTGTTATGAACCCTACTTTATTCAATCAATTCACTCTCTAATATATATATTTTATCATTTTAAAAATAATTTGGTGAAGATGATCAATGGACCTATCTCTAGAAAATATTAAATTTTATTCCCAATCTTCATGCTCAAATATATATTCTTCAATAGAACTAATAGACATACAATATGTAAATATATTAGTTTACAATTTGGTTACTTAGCTTATTTATGCTCGAAATTGCTTATATTCGATGAATTTTTTTTGTAAAAAAGCTAAAAAAATATACAGGAAAATCCTTAAATTGGGTTTACATGTAACTTTCAACTTTCAGCGATGGCTGCTGGTAGCGAAGGCATGGTGGTGGCAGAGGGTAGTGGTGGAGGCTTGGTGGTGATGGCAGTTGAAGAAAAGAGAGCGTCGGATAGAGAACGAAGGGGAAAGAGGGAACAATTATATAGCTTATAATCTAACTGTTACCCTTTCAAATTTCAAAAAATAAATTGTGCAAGTTGCTAATAATTATTAGTTGTGGTGCCAATAGTAATCTTAATTAAAAATTATATGGGGTGTCAGAGATAAAATAGCGGGTGCCAATGGGAATTGCTTGCACAAATAATGCAAATTTAATTCCTACTTCTAGATGGACACATTTGGGCTATAATAATACAAAAACAATTTACCTTTCTGTTCCATGTAAGGAAAATTAGATGCCCATAAGAAGTATGAGCTAAATGCAGATCAAACTTGACACTTTTAAGCTGTTCTTCAATGTGAAATATTCTCGTGTAAAATGTTATGTTCTTCAAAGTGTACATTTTACACGAGGAGATACATATAGAAACATCAACAATAGGTCATATAGAAAAACTCAAATTAGATGATATGTAAGGGAAAGGAACCTTTACGCTCACATTTATGGGCATGTTGTAGTAGTTTTCTTTACTTTAAATGGTACACCTCTCTCGAAACCACTAATTAAACAAAGACACTAATCCATGTACGGAGGTGACAGACAAATTCATAACCTTCTAACAGGAAGCAATGTCATGTAACAAAGAGACATAAGAGACGAATAAATAAACCACAAGAAAATTACCTTCTGCATTTCAGAGAATTTGACAGCCATGCTTCTACATTGAACTTCAATCTGTCCTGACTGGCCTTCTGAAGGGCAAGCCCATCGAAGATGGAATTGGGGCCATAAAGTTGGTGCTAAAGCAGGAGCAGGTGGTAACAATGGTCCTCCATACTTTGATGGGTCATAAAATAGGTTATAGTGCACGTGAGATCGTCTCTCTGAAGCCCGTACATCAGCCAAATACATCCATAAACAGCCAGTACTTTCAGCAATACCAGATTGCTGCCTCTCCTTCTCACTGAAATTTAAACAAGGCATTCAGAAAGAGCTCCATATACTATATTTATTAAGTAATTTTCTAGTAAAGCATTCCAAAAGATATTAAACCTTTAGATTCGATAAAAATTGATCCAGTCAGTGGTTTATGTGGGCTCCTCTCCTTCCCCTAATAGGTCCTTTTAGTGGGAAGTGTATGGGTTTTGCATGGTGTCAAAGCAGGCTATCGATGTTGGATCGCACCTCCTATCCGATTAATATATCACTTGATGACCAGTTCCCCCACAAGTCCCTTCTATTACATCCACTTGATGAGCCAGTTCCCCCACAAGTGAGGGGGAGTATTAAAATTCTATAATTGTCCCGTTGGTAACATATTGATCCATCCTGTGGTTTATAATGAGCTCCCCTTCTTCTCTATCAGGTCTTTTTAGTGTGAAGCATAAAGACACTCATCACTAATTGTATCAATGGCTTTATTCCATAACATTCAGCAATTACTACCCAACAACCAAAGAGGTAGAGAAATTTCAAGGACTAACTGGGATAATTGGGATGCCAAAAATTAATTGCAGCAGATTATCGAATATAAGCCGTTCTTAAGGTGTGTTTGGTCCAAACCTTGGTACTAGAGATCAATGGACCAGGTGCAACTCTATTTGGCATCATAAGGGAAGAAATTCCATAGTCACGACTAGGGAAAGAATGTCAATAAATTCCACCTAGGCAAAAGCTATGAAGTTACTAGCAAAGAAAGTATGTTATTAAATACAGTCACCTCTAAGGAAGCGGTACATGTACCAAGAAAAAGAATGAAACAAAAAAACAATAAACCTTATCCCATATACCTGTTGCACAAGAAGTTTCCAAAGCGACAAGAAAGCATACAATCCAAAAAATCTACTAGAAAATCCTTCAAATAAATGAAAAACATATTATAAAATATCCTCCATGAGTTTGCTAATTTCTACATAACATCCAGATTTAGCACAAAGGGAACAGTGTTTAGCGAAAGGAAGAGATCACTTACCGAGGAAAACTCGAAGGCTAAAGGATACACCCGCAACAACTGGGAAACACAATCTATCCACTGTAGACAACCAAAATATTCAGACTTAAGTGTAACTATCATAAGGAGACTTGCACAAACCCAGGTTAAATTGTCGAGCATATTTGTTTAGAATAGCCCAGTGGAGAAACTGGGCATCAGGAACAATGTTCTGGAAAAAACACTATTCTTGGATAAACTCACAGAAGATAATCAAAATCAATCCAGTTGGCAACTCAACTAAACTCACCGTATGGGTCATTTATGCCATCCATCAAGGGACCATATCTGCCATTTAACCTTATATGACATGTCTTTTCCTGAAAGTCATTCAAGTTTTACTAACTCTTTACTGCCATGAAATTTTCACTCTTTTTCCTTGCTTGGTACAGAAAAATTAAAAATAAGATATTGACACTCCTCTTATCTTCAATTGATGGAATTCTTGTTTTTTTGTTCTTTTTCAACACTCCCNNNAAAAAAAAAAAAAATTCACTGATGGCACCTTAATATTTATGTTATCAAAACCTTGTTTTTGGTCACACACCTGCAAAAATATGGGAGAAGAGTTGTTCGATGTATGTGCATGCGAACTTTGAGAAGCTGGTAATGATCCTGATGCTTGACGGCTTGGGGAAGAAGAAAAATTCCCAGAAGAAGACTGCCTAGATAATTCATATGGCATGCTACTGCTTCCGGATATAGTTGGTATTCCTGAACGCTCTGAAAACGGATGTCCAAATGCAAGCCAATCCTTTTCCACGAGAGCCTGTACATAGTAGCAATATGCAAAAACAAATCAAGTTATTAATCAATTGCTTTCCAATAAAATAGCCACAAGATAAAGAAACGGAAGAAAACGCAAACTGTGGCTTAGTTTCGCCCCATTGTGGCATCCTAATCAGTGATCAGGCATCTGAAATGGAATCCTATGCAAATATACAATTTTAAATGAAAGGGAAGTTCCTGGAGAGATCTTGCACCAAAGATTGGTATAATATATGGATATCTAACACAATTTAACTCAAGCACAAATTGAAGAAAAAATAGGGAAAAGTAAGGAAATGAAGAAAAGGAGTACTAAACTAGTAAATTTACCATATAGAGATCAAAACAATTAAGGTTCCTAATAGATTAATAATATTTTGCAGCAACAACTGTTGTATGACACCTAGACCAACCATAAACAATAGGAAACATATAAGACTGCTCCATTTGCCTCCTGATAGAACCAGTGTGCAGATTAAAGCATTGTTAGTGATACCATGTGGATCATATGATGGTGTTAAATATTTCTCACAAAATACATAGTTTCAATTAATTAAGCTAGCACTGTCTGCAATTTTGAGTGTAATATGCTGCAATAGAGTGCAATCCACCATACTCAATAGTGGAAGTTGTCACCAGTGTTTCTGCAATAACCATCACTGGAAACATTGACAATGGGAAAAAATTGGTTACATTCTTCCCCTAGAGAATGTGAAATTAGAAAAAAGATAGACAAGGGAAAAAGGATAGGCATCAAATAAATCAAGGATGGACCCAGAAGTGTCTGCTCTGTACCTGAAATCCTTTGAAAGTACGATAATATGGATCTAGCAATAAACTAGCAAGTGAAACAAGTTGAGTAGTGCGGTCCCATCCATCACTGAAAAACAAAAATCAGCTTCAAGCAAAGCTGCAATCGGTAAAACTAGAAAACAAATTACAAAGCAGAAATAAGTAACATCTATAACTTTCCTGGAATGGGCACATGCGGAAAATCAAAGGGAAGGCGGTGACTAAAATAAAATATGACCGAGATTATGACAATTATGCTGGACAAGGAAAAGATTAAACGTCTAGCAATATTCCATCCGAAAAATTCAAATGTCATCCAACAAAATCTTGAATTTAAGGTGATTGTCAGAATTCAATTGAAGAACGTTACATCTTTCGACACAACATTATATTATTAACTGTCCTTTAGTATCAAATGGGTTTTGTTACTTCTCCAAAAACTTAGCAGCTAACTTACCCTACATTGTTTGCCAAGCTATTTAACATCGCCCTTAATGTTAACACATCTCCCTTAATGTTAACACATCTCCCATGCAGGCTTATGAGGAACAATATTAAGATGTCCCCTTCTGCATGTTCACACTTTTTCTTCATGGTAATTTTAGTACGTTCACAGAGGATCTGATTTCGGACAGTCATAAGAATTCAATGCCGTTCCAGTAACATGTTAAATCACAAGCCACCTTCTCCTTCTCATTTAATTATGTTTTCAAATGGGATGGTCGGACAATACCAATATTACTGCTCTTAACATAAAATGATTAATTTAAAGCAAATAAGAAACAAACGGAAAACAACATGCTCATCCAATCTTTATTAATTAAGGTAAAGAATTTCACAAGCATGTAAGAGTCGCTTGACTTCTGACCTGCAATGGACAAGCACAGATGCTGATTCCAGATGAACACGTGCTGCAATCCAAGCAGAACCAACCAAGACATTCTGAACATGCATTAACCAACCAGTGTCTCCAAGAGTCGATACAGAAGCAGACATACTGCTAAGGTTGCCTCCACCCCAAGTCCATCCACCATGTCTCTGTATTGATGCAATACAAAATATAATCGCAGTATTTTAGGCAAAACTGTAATTCTACTTCAAATGCACTGAATTTTTAATATGATAGCATAAATCTTAGTACATGAACAAATGCAAATAACCAATTAGAGTTATACGTGATCAAGATAACACCCTCCTCCAACTGCGCTTCAGGACAGGCATGATCCTCACATTCCACACATCACATTGACATACAGAAATCGATCTAGTCAGACATGTTTGCAAGGTAAACTTCACTGATGAAAAGTCAATCTTTAACCAAGCAACCTTTTAGACCTTGTTTCTGTTTCTCTTTTTTAATATCAAAAAATTACTAAGAATTAAACAATCATGTGGTGCTTTATTTATCTCTGCCTTTCTTTTTTTCCTTTAACAGCCTCTTTTTTTTTTTTTTTTT
>MKEJ01057059.1:11544-25346 GCA_001753735.1 Embelia ribes
GTTCAACTCTCACTTCCACCCAATTAAAAATAAAATTCCACTGGGGTGGTTCTGTTCAGCCTGAACACGGGAAAAAAGCAAACTCCTATAAAACTGCCTGATGCCCTTGTTCCATACAAATTCATTACTCGGCCCATGTAAAAAGAAAGAAGTGTAAAAAATGGGGTGAATCATTTATGGAAAACCACTAAGGGAGAGCAAATGGCAAGAAATGGAATAAAAGGAAAGGAAACAGCAGCCTATGAGCCATGAAAAACAAAAAAAAAAAAGGAAGCAACAATGTTTTCCTCATGACAAGAAGTTATAGGTTCTCTATACCGTCAAATTTCTCACGCCCTACAAACCAACAAAATAGTGCAACATGCATCAGCAAAACAACACCATTTCTAACCCAAATACTAATTTATGTACATTAGATCTTTATAAAGGAATAGAACATACCAAGAATGATGACATTCCATCTGATGAAGTTGCACCATGAGTATCTAGGTATTCCCTAAGTCGGGATAGACTATCTCTCATTGCGTGTATATTTTCAATCCCAAAGAAAACTATCTGGAAAACACATCAATAAATATTATAAGTTCTCAAAATAACAAAATTTGATCCATACGGTAAAAAGCATTTCTGCCCAGCATGAAGAGCAGGTTAAACCTCAGACTGAAAGTAATTGGAAGATGACTCTGAACCGCCTCCCATTGCCCCATTTGCTAAGGCATTTTTCCTAGGTCTTGCATCAACAATATATAGTTTCCTGCAAGAATATGGTATTTTCATGCCCAAAACACTAATTTCAGTCTATTCTAGCACGTAATAAAAACAAATAAAACTGAGGCACGAAAGAAACACAAATGTACATTTGAGAAACTCCTAATCTTACAAGAACTGAATTAAATTAAACATGAAGATGCGTGGCTGCTAGAATATTTAAAGCAGAAACCAATTTGTCAAGGGAACTTCTCAACCAAGATATGAAAAACATCAATAACAAATCACCCCAAACCAAACAAAGTTTCTAACCAATTATTTGAACAAACTGAGAAAACTGTTGCATCTAAAGAAACAAAATTTACATGCAAGAGTTAAAAAATAGAAATAGAAAAGGAGTATACCTTTGAGGCTGCTTCACACCAGAAAGGTCAGTGCAAAGGGCAGCAGCTAGTTTTTCATCGGCATTACTACATACAGAAGGATAACAGTGGGTTTACACAAAAGATATGGCTAGGTTTCGCCGTCAATATGAATTTCAGCTTCATCATTTAAATTGGTCACCTCATAAATAACTAATGAGATAGATAGCAGTAGAAAGTAGATGAATGTGTTATCACCTTCTCATATTCATCATTAGACCAACTAATGGTTGGGATGACCTTGCGAGAACAGCTCCAGTTTCTGCATCACATTCAGGGAAAAAAGACACATAAATTCTAAAATCACAAGCTATGAATGCAACCATTAAAATGTGGTTCCATAGCCTACTTGGATGACACCATGAAATTACAGGCAATCGACACCTTGCACGAAATGTAGAAGCCTGGAGCAATTCTTCATCACTAACATTAGTATCCCACATGTTGATTAATCACAACCAAAGAGAAAGAAAAATGTTAGAATTAGAAGCATCCTTCACAACTTAGAAGCAAAAGGACTGAAGTTTGGTTATCAAATACCCACCTAATAAATTTCGGAACAAGCAATGCAAATGGGTAAGTTGGGCACATAGTGTAGTGCGAGTTCACCCCACTAATTCTCCACCACTCATTAGCCAATGCGAATGATCCATCATCAATATTCCCAGATGAGATGTGATCAGATGCCTTTCCAAGGAGTCGAGTGTACTCATTAAGTAACCGCACCTTAGGGTTAGTGTTTCTGAATCTGGAAGGGCCAGCTGTATAAGCATAGAGATCCCAAAGTGCTGCTGGCCTCATGCACCGCAGCAATGCATCGAAT
The DNA here is from genome assembly GCA_001753735.1 of Embelia ribes. Taxonomy (NCBI): domain Eukaryota; kingdom Viridiplantae; phylum Streptophyta; class Magnoliopsida; order Ericales; family Primulaceae; genus Embelia; species Embelia ribes. The sequence goes on from MKEJ01057059.1 coordinate 13,498, forward strand.
ATGGCACGCCTCTACAATATACATGTTAACAACATTAGTTGAACAAGCGGCGTCAATCAATGGAAAACAATATGCAAATACACATTATTAAGCTCTGGTATCAAAGTGCATCTTAGGATAGGGAAATCAAGTGAATCTGTCAAGCCAGAAGCCCATGCTATCACCACTTTCAGCTACCAAAGATGAAAAAAATGCAATAAACTAGAGATGATATTGGCACATGTCAGTGAAAACTTAAATAATCAAGAAGCTGCCCATGCTTTGCATAATTCTAATTTCTAGGAGGAATGTTTAAACACTCGGGTCTCTAGTTAATACAACACTAACTCTTTGCTTATAGAGATTGCAAAGGTTTCACTAGCGTCTGTGGTTTGTAAAACAATCAAGTCCTTCAGATAGCTATTTGCACGCCATTTCTATTGCTTGAAGTGTTCAACAGGCTGTTCAGGATAGGCTGTGTATAACCTTCGGAAGATTGAAGCAAGTTAAAGTAACTGCAGGCATTAAGAAGAATGGAGAAACCAAAAGCTTCTCGGCCCATCGGTATATATCTCATACTTCCATCACGGAGTTGCAAGTTCAAATTGTAAGGCCTGTACTCCTAGTATCTAACCCATTAAAAAAAAAAGAAAAAGAACCTAAAAAAAAAAAACAAGATTGGAGGCTTTTGGTGTCCATCATCCGTTCTTGACTTGAAGTAATCTTCCTGCTCATTTAGATTGTACTTGTACTGTATGTTTCTAGGAGTATTGGTTGCTATAGCTGTTTAAAGGCCATAGCTCTCTATTTTTGTGGTAAAACTTGAGAGGAGACGGACAAATGACAAGAAAAAAGAAAACAAGAGAGGGAGTCAACGAGAAGGTAATCTGAATGCATTAAACTACAACTCGGAAATGTAGTACGCTAAATCATTTCTCTATAAAGCGTAAAACGTACTTGTCTAGTAAATTTAATGCAAGTTACAATGAAAGAAATAATGAATTCTGCAGCCATCAAGATTTACCTGCTTAGTTCGAGGGCGAAAGCCAAAGACAATAATTCTCATGTCCTTGCCTGCAAAAGATAGTACGAATCAAGAGTCATGAATCGCAATAGTAATTGGTCAAGCAGACGACAACGACAAAATTTTTTAGAACTAGTCAGGAATACAAGCTAAAGAACCAAAAATCTATGATCGGAGAGTTACTATTTAGGTACTGAATTTAAGCAAAAGAGAATAATAATAAAAATTATAAACAGCAGCACCAAGCAGTCCATGTCCAAAAAAGAAAAAAGAAAAGAAAAAGAGCAGAAGCCAATTCCCCAATAGAGGCACTAAAGACGAACGAAAATAAGAACCACAAATTGAGAACTGTTACCAACTACCTTCAGGTATTCACAGATCAAAAAAGAGTAAGCTACAGAAATTTTTTCTGACCTCAGCTCCATGAGCAGGGTTAACAATGGAGTTGGTAAGAAGCATCCACTCCTCCCATCCCCGTACATTTACATATAATGGTATATTGTCTAAATGTGCTCGAAAATTATGTTTGGTTTAAATTGACACTCTCAAACTAACAAGCCCACTCAGCCTTATCTAGCCTCTTTAACATATAATAAGAAAAATTGTGGAACCTATTATTATCCACATTGTAAATTTTAACTAAACTCTAACTTTCACCAAACAAAACCCAATCCCGACATAAAAAATATACATAGTGTAACACTAACCTCTCCAGGAAAGACAAATATAAAAATATAAAAGTACTTTATTCAACATACCTAGGACCTGAATGAGCCGCTGCGATGGACTCCTGTCTGACTGCCGAGGAGCTAAAGGAGCCTTCATGGCCTGCATCCCAGCAAGGCATAAATTGACAACTTGCAAACAATTGCAAAATTATAAATCTAGTACAAGTAACACAAGTGATGCAGCAAAATAGGAATTGCAATACTATATCTATTTGCAGTAGCATGATCGTAGTGGAACTTAAGAGCCCTATTTTGAAGAGAAGATTGTACAAGTTTTCCCATCTCCACAAACAGTTTCCCTTGACTTGATTAAATGGGGAAATAAGCTAAAAATCATAGATAAGTGTGTCAACTTAGAATCAAGAATCAAGGAAAGTGAATATCAGAGGAAGAGATGGAAGGAAAGAGAAGTAAATCTTCAGGCCCATCTCCACAAACAGCTCCCCTGACTTGGGGTTTGGCTTGGTTCCATCGTTTGTTATGTGTTTCAGGTGAGAGAAACACGAAAGCCTTTCGGGATTGCAAGAACTCAATTCTGATGCTGAAAAGTAAATTTCGACTTTTAAAGTTTTCTTGGCTTAATGTTATATGTCAGATTTACCTCACTTTCTTGGTACCGGAGCCTGTCCTCCCTCCCCCCGGATGCTTCCTTTTAATAATATATTTACTTCTCATAAAGAAGAAAAGCGATAGAAAACGTAGCATTTTTAGTTAGGCGCAATATCACAATAAGCTGTTGCTAACTCTCCTAGTACTCCATCAATCTCGGGACAAAGGATTTAATTTCTATCCACATACAGTATAAGAATTTCTTCCACAAAAGGCTTTGCACACATAACTCACGACAATATCTTGTGGTCCCCACATGCAAGTAACCAACTTGTTAGACGTGTCACACATCGAAGCCCGTTCGAGAAAAAGAATTTTCCAATGCCAGTACAGAAACTACAGTATGTATAATTACTTACTCTGGTGTTCACAGAATTTCAAATTTCATTATAAAAGTAATTTGAGCAATAAGTTCTATGTAATTTTATGCCACCTAGTTTTTTGGAGTGCTGGTAGGTTTTGATAGATAGAATCATGCACAGAATGAGAAGATAAAAGCCACAAAAGAAAGAAAGAAGACTCACAATTTTGTTGAACTTCTCAATAGTAGCCAACGGAATAGTGCCAAGTGCAATAATATTTCTGGAACCTTCACTCTTTAGAAAAGAACAAACATTATTCAAGCATTTGAATTCTTAAGCAACATTTTAGCAGCTTGGATAAGGTTGAATGAAAAACAATATATGTCACTTACCAAAAAAAGAAGACGATAATTAGTCACAAACAAAGTGCCCGCCTCATCAGTATTCACAAGAACAACGCCATGTCCCTGGAATCAAATATAGAAAGTCTCTAAGCTCCATTCGGTAACATGTCCAATAACAAAATAAGCAATAGAACCCGAAGAAAATGAGCTCAGGTATTATGTAACATGTCTTTCTCTTATTGACAGCAAGGAACGATAACAAAAATCTTCGAGCACACAAACAACCAAAAAGTTGATTGTGAACAATTATTATAAGCAAGAAGACAAGAAACAGAAGCAGATTTCAGGCAATGATGCAACAAAAAGAAGTCGCTCATTTGTTGGTATCAGATGGCCCTAGGTAAGACATTACAAGAAATCAACAAGTAATCGTTTTCCAAGAGAGACATCAAGTATTCATGATCTCCATTATCAATCATCTATATTATAATGAAACTCAATCAACCGTGATATTGCTGAGTTGCTACAAAATTGAACAAATTAACCAACCACTCAAGAAAGTTTGGGAGACGTAAAATTACTATAGTATAGACAATCATAAGACAAGAAGGTGGAAACTAAAAAGAGGCTTCCAATTCAGCTACTACCATTGACGTTAAGAAGACAATTGATGAGTAGGTTTGTATAGCAATCTTTCACAATATAATAAACGATCACTCCCCAGCTTAGTTAACATTTCCGTGCAAGACCTCATTTTTAACATACAAGCTATATATGATCCTTGAACGGATGGAAATTTCAAAAGAAATAATGATTCTAGGTTGAACGCTCACACTCTTCTAACATGAATCACGCATCCAATGGGGACTATACTTCATCATATTTCAGGACCCATACTGTCAGACCAAGAGATGAGTAAATTAAACATTAGAGCTTCAGGGGGGGCTAAACCCAAAAACATTGGGAATCACAAAGGAAGCATTAAAGTCCACTACCAATAAGATTGATTTTCATTTAATGAAGACAGTTTGTCAAAGGATTTCCATAGCCAAGAATAAAGAAGAAGAAGAATTAAATAGAACATTTCAAGACTAACATGAAGTCAAAAATAATTCAACAATGCAGCAAAATGTACCAAATGATTAAATTCAGTCTTCATTTTCAAGCAATCATGCATACATGAAATTTGCTAGCTTTCCAATTATACCAATTAGCCATTAATTTCTTTGCATGTAATCTCCATCCCGCTACACCAATCCAATAACTTAACATCCCTCAGATGTGCACATTTAATAGGGAACAAATTTCTGGGGCCAAAAAAATCAAAATGAGGCCTTGTTGAGATCAAAAGAGTTGTCCCTCCCTGCCTCTATCTAATAGCGTGTTTCCAAATATATGTTTCTTTCATGGGTAGAAAATGAAATATATCTAATATCGTAAAATTTAAGATCAAGAAGTACGTGAAACTCTCAGTCAAAAGCTCTGCTAATCAGACAAAGCTGGCTGGATTGTGCAAGTCTAAATAAAAAATGTAACAGGAAAAACAACAAATGAAGGTTGATTTGATGATATAATTTGATAATCCCCTCCAAAATCGTCACTAACAACTTTACAATCTTTCACCTGCGATACTCTTTTAATGTTTGTTCAAGTTTTTGAAAGCTCGAAGTTTTTACCTGATACAAGTGGAAAACTTCCAAATGTAAAAGTTGGTATCACGAAAATTCAAGTTAATCTGTGTAACATTCTTCAATTTCAAATACCTTCAGTTGCTAAATTGTGGATTCCAAATGCAAATTTGCACTTCATTTAAGCGCTTACTAAAGATAATATAAGTAGATTTCTGCTTTCAAGAGTAATTTTCAGGCCGTAAACGATTTACTATCGTAAATCTCACCATAATGGTTGTATAAAGAAACTTGGACTAGTCTTTCAGTAGCAAGACTAATTGCTCTCAAAACATGGCACATAAAATTCATCCATTGCATCTACAGAAAAGATAATTAAGTAAGAAGCTTCCAAAAATGAAAAAAATGAGGTGAAGCTAGAAACTACTCAAGCAAACGGCAAGTGAAGCTATCTAAGAAGCACGGATACGGATACAAATGCGGATGCAAATGTGGGTGCGGATGCAGAAACTTTTAAAAATTTCCAGATGTTAATGCAGCAGGGATTCGGCAATTTTTTATTTATTTTTTTGGACTATTTTTTATTGAATATTTTTATTCATATCCCCTCCTTTCCCAAAATTTTCAACTTTTTTTACAAATCTCCACAAAGGAAGACCTTCATCATTTTCAGGCTCGACCATAGCTATAAACACAAAAAAATTGAAAAACAAAATCAAGTCAATTTTTAGAATTGAATAAAATCAGGTTCAAAAGATTATATATATTAAAAATTTTCAGATGCGGATGTGGCGGGGATTTGGCAATTTTTTTATTTTTTTTAATATCTTTTGTTGAATATTTTTATTGATACCCCTCATTTCCCAATTTTTTCAATTGTTTTTACAAATCTCCACAAAGGAAGACCTTCATCATTTTCAGGCTCGACCATAGCTATAAACACAAAAATTGAAAAACAAAATCAAGTCAATTTTTAGAATTGAATAAAATCAGGTTCAAAAGATTATATATATATATATATATAATACGCACATGCCTATACATACATACATACATAGTTTAAATTGGGCCTTTTGTTTTCCTTTTCAATTTTAATAAAATTACTTATTACATCCTTTTAGTTTTTTTAAAAGAAATAGATAAGAGGAGAGAAGAAAGAGAAGAGGGGAAGGAGACAACTAATAAAGCCCCATATATACAGGGAAAAAACCCTCAATTCTAGAAAAGGATAGAAAAAATAATAAAAATAAACACTAGTTAGACTAGTTAAATTCCTCAAGGAAATAATTGACTCACTTATTAAAATAAATAAAATACTGACTTATTTAAATGAATAAATAACTTCTAATATCCAAATATTCCTTATTGATCTCCATCAAAAGTATTCTCAGTAGTGCAGACTAGCTAGAAACCTTACCGTTCTTTTTATAAGACTACTATGAATATGAAAATAGTCTACTGACTAATTATATACTTTCATGTGCAACACCAATACGTATGACGGTGTAACTGGAATTTTCTAAGATGCCTAGCTTATATTCTCCTACTATAATGTAGTTTTATCCTCTTCAACTCCACCTTTTCTTCCTCCACAATCAAGGGATGTGATATTATCCAATCCTCAAGTGCCTGCTAATTCATTCTTTTTCTGTTATTTTTTCATTTTTGAACGGGGGCTAGAATCCCTTTCTGGTTTCTTTTGAACCATTTGGACCCAAAGTAATGGTCGTTCCTTGCAAAGAGATTCATCTGTATGTTCTGAATAGCCGAGGTTCTATACTTTTGGGTAAATTGTAGTCAATGTTAATGACAAATTGACCAAAATAAGTTCGAATTTTGCAAATTATAACAAATGTAGGTCAAAATAAAGGGGTTAGCCTCTCAAGCACTTCTTGCCTTGCCGCAGGTGCAACTTAGGTGGCTGCGCCAGGCTGGGAGCCTAAGAGGTGACCCAGCAATCCCTTGCCTCGCCTGGGCACCTAGGTGAGCACCTTTGACAACAATGAACTGTTTGCACTTGTAATGATCGTTCAGTAGCCTTACCTCTTGACAGAGGAAGAGAAAGAAGGTTCGATACTTAAGAGTCATATAAAGTCATCTGCAACCTTATTTATAATGAATTTGCTGAGAGTGACTTCTTTTTTTTTGCAATCATTCTCTTATGAGTTGGTTAGCAGGGAGAGTTCTGTGATTTTTCTCCCATTTTAATACTCATGGAATTTCAATGTGTGCCACAGAAGTTCTTCGCATGCTATTAACTTCTCAATGACAAGGTACTGCTTTAGTTAATTACTTATATTTCCCTTCATTGAATTTTAGGCAAGACCTTGCCAATATTGTTAGGCGAAGAGGATATAAACTTATCAAGCAGCTCCTTTCAACCTCGATAGAATCTCATGAAAATGAGAATGGTAAAAAGGAAAGTTCAATTGAACTACATGATACTGGAGGTATAGGTCAATATGAATCAATAGGTACTCATATTTTCCTCTTTTTTCCTACTAATTTGTTTCTATAATTATGTAACTGAAATTCACATTGATGGCCTACTGCGCTATTGAAAGGTCAGGAACAGAAGCTTGAAGATATGAATGAAGTCGTTCTCTTGCCTGATGAAGTTCCAGTTGAGCAAAGCCATTTCGAAAGCGCAAATGGAGAAAATTACCAGACTAGTTTTGGCTTCGATAGTACAAGTAATGTAGCTCTAGAATCTTCCCTGCAGGATAAGGTGGCCAAATTCATGAAGAGTGGAGAGCTAGATTCATTTGAAGGTACCTGTCTATACTTCTTTATGATTTCATCATCTATTGTTGCTTTCACTAACTTTTTCTGACACACAATTCAGTACCTTGTGTAAGCTAGTTCAGTCATCAGTGTCATCACTAATTGGTGACGAGTTTTAAGTTGACCAATTAACTCACAATTGAAACTTTCTCTTTAGTGAAAAAGAATAAATCTTGTCCATTCCCAAATGTCATCCTTTTGGGCTTTACATATAGTATGCGATTCAATTTTGAAGCACTATCCGTATTCAACTCTTTAAACTCTATAAAATTTGGGAGGGAACAGCCGTACAGGAGATGACTGATGCTGTGTAACCTTGTCCTAAGTGAGTGAATTATTATATGCTCCGTGCATTTAAATGTAAAGTTGAGTATGTGCAGCTGCTTTTGCTCAGATGATGGCTTTGACATTTCACATGTGATTAGTGCTGATGGTGGAAATGGACTTAATGAGTCTGATGATTTGCCAAAAGATTCGATTTCTAGAGTTGATGATGCTTTCGAAGGGGCTTCTGGTAGAAGAAACACGGGTAAGACATTGAACGGAAGCATAGCACAATCCAAACAAGTTGTTTTTCATGCATCAGAGAACGACAGTCCAAGGTTAGTGCTTTGGTAAATTTCACTTATATTTTGTTCTTATTCACCAGTTCTAAATTGGTCATTTCTGAGCTTAAGGGTAACAACGGAAAATAGATGCAAGCTTTCTTCTTGTGAATTGCTTATTATTTTACCCCGACACTTTTATTGGTAGTTGATTGGGTTATTTATGTCTTAAACCTTCTTTTGTTTTTCTTAGAGATGTTTATCTTCCAATTGGGGGATTAGCAAATGCTGATAATAATGAGGAATCAGATGTCGAGGTTGCCATGGATTTGCTACTTTCAAGTCCCCTTTTTTTCATTTTGGCAACTCGCAGCTTATAACATGCAACTTTCTTGCCTTAAATACAGATAAGGAAAAGGGAGAACAAAACGGAAGTTGATCAGCTCAAGTTCATGCTCGTATGGATCTTTTTCTAGAATCTATCTTCGTGTGGTTTGACCAAGATTGCCAAGCTGTTCACCTGATTACCTTGTTTGCTATTCAGGCATTTGTATCTTCAGTAGACTTTCAGATGTGGTTACCATTATATTTCTAATATTGTTGTTATGCTGTTAGCATCAGAGGGAGCTGGAATTGTCTCAGTTAAAGGAGCAGATTGAGAAAGAAAAGGTAATTGTGTCTTTTTCCATTAATTCTTATTTTTAATTTGCATATTTACACTGCTTTCTCAAACATGATACCTCAATCATCCCATGAATATCAATTGCACTGGTGTTATTTTAACTTGTAAAAATTTCCACACTGATTTCTCAAACACAATGTCACTTATCCTGTAAAAGTCAAGAAAAATAATTTCCATCTTTTTCTACAAGTCACAAACCCAACATGTGTTTTAAATACATTTTTCTCTTAGTCTTGCAGTGCCTTAAACAAGCTTGTTATTACTGGTAACTTTGCACTAAAAATCCGGTCATTGCAAGTTACTTTGCACATTTTCAATGATTCAAGAACATGTGTGGAGAAACATCACATTTGATGGTTCATATTTTATTTTATTTTTTCGCTACTCAATGAAGTGTTCACAAAGCAGTTCCCGATCATTTAGTACTATTTAAATGGTCTAATTTATATTAACGGAAAAGGACTAATTTACATCATTGTTTCTGCTTTCAGCTTGCTCTGTCTATTTTGCAAACTGAGGCAGAGAAGGAGATCAGCAAAGTACAGAAACTAATCTCGGAGAAAGTCACAGAATTGCGTGCAGCAGAGGAAATCATTTCAGATTTGAAAGAGGTATCATCCGGACTCTTGTAACTATGTTCCTCTCATTGCTTTATTTGGCGCATAATTTCTTGCCGGAAAAGTGAAACAGAAAAGAAAACGTCTTTTTGTGGTGCATAAAAGAGAACTTTCTTTTCTGTCACATTTTTTTATGACAAATCCTTGCGCGCTAAACCTATCATAGGAGTGTAGTCAATTCTGGAGATTGATATTTTTAGACTTTAGTTTAGACAACTCCAAAGTGCTTCATTCCAATGCGATATTTAAATACCTACAAATCTTAACAAGGACTGGGACCCAACTTGTTAGGATAATATACGGATAAAAACCCATGTCTCTATCTTTCTGTAACGATAAAGATATGGAATATATGTTCAATACCTGGCTTTATCTTTCATTCAAACTTTATCCTAAAAGTTTATTAGTTATATTGACTGCAATTGACTGAGCAAAGTTGTCAATATGTTAGGTTCAAGTTCAATACATGGGGGATGGTGAAACTGTACAACTTGCAGGTAGCTTTAATGGATGGCATCATCCGATTACAATGGACCCACAATCACCATCAAGTATCTTGGACCCTATTAATTCAAGGTTCTTATAAGCATTAACATTATTGCTTCCCTGGTTTTGTTGAAACTCTTAATGCACTAATTTTCCATGTTCTGTTAGCTCCCAGTTATTTCATTTGTTATTTTGAAGGGTTTTACCTTTCTCTTATGATCATTGTTAATTTTATTCTCATACCATATATGAACCTATGCTGCTCAATTTTTGTCTTCATTACTTGCTCCCCACAATACCATATAAGAAAAAGGAATAATTATTTATTTTACAAATGCTCCCCACAATTTTAAAGGGTTTGTCTTCATTACTTGCACTCTATCTAACATTTCTCTTAATTTTTCATTCACCTTATAAACCTATGCTGCTCAATTTTGTCTTTCTTTTTAATTACAAGAATTTAATTTTCAAGTACATATTCTTTTCCAGGAATTCTAGACTTTGGTCAACAGTGTTGTGGCTTTATCCCGGGACATATGAGGTTTGGAAACCCTTCCCCTATTACTTATGTTTCTGAATTCTCTATTAATTAGATTACAAATTACAATATCCGCGTTCTGTCATGAATGATCAATTTATTCTGATATAAAGTAAAAGAAATCACTTTTTTAGATTCCATTAGGAAAGAATATTATAAATCAATGTACTATTTCTTTATGGCAACATTGATTTGGGTTGGCTTTACATCTCAAGTCCAATTTGTGAATCCATTATATTTGTGTGTGCATTTATTTGTTAATATTCTGAAGGGGGAAAGAAAGACACCTCTGATGTGTTGGGACCAGGGCACCTTGCTCCATGAAGTGAAGCATTTAATTTGTCGATGTATATTGTGTGTGAGATCCGAGGTCCTCCTATACATAGTTGAGGGCGTATTCAATTGATTTGTCATTTTGTAGCATCTTCTTGTCTGTCATTGCATTGGGCTTAAGGCTTCGTTTGGTAATGCTTGTGATTTTCATTCTCTGCTTCTCAAAGTTGTTTCTAAAAGTTGATTGTAGAAGTGAGTATGTTTATGAGGTCTTAACTCAAGTGTCCGTGATTTGATTTGTTTATGCTGTGCAGTAATAAGGATTGTGTAAGTTTGGCCACAATTTTTTCAGTCCATAGGTTCTTACAAGTCAAGTGATTGGCGTAATAGTTGCAAATTGATGGATAATGGTCTAAAATTAATGTTTCCTTATGAAAGAAATAGAATTTGAAATAAATTTATTATAATCAAAATCATTTCTCTCTCTGTTTGGCTAATGGTGGAGGTATAAGAGGAGCTCACTTGAGGTATCTTTTGAGACTTGATATGAATCTCCAGCCTTGACTAGAACAAATGTACAGTAGAATTTGAACTTCTTCAGCATACACCACATTTTTTGCTTATTTCTATTTTTCTGATCAAACAACACTAGTATGTTGGAAATGTAGAATGTGCAACCCCACAATTTTTTCCTTTTGTCAATGACCTGCCTCTTATTGCAGATATACAAATGACTTTAAATCTTGTTGGTTATCAGATCAAATTTGTTGTTGATGGCCACTGGAGGATTGATCCTCAAAGAGAAACGGTTACGACGGGTACCATTCAAAACAACATTCTCCGTGTTGATAGATGATAGTGGCTTTAATCGGCGATTATGTTTTTTAGTAAATACTACCAAGGTACTCGTTGCCTTTCTTTCTTCTACAGTTTAGTTACATCCTTACTCAACGTTATTCTTTTCTGACCTTATAATTGCATTTTCTAGTGGAATTACTTCATATTGATAATTTAATCGCAGTGGCTATCCGAGTGTGGTTTCAAGGCAACTCAACCTGCACTCAATACTTGCTTGATTGATTAACCTTTTGAGAACAGTTCATTTTAGTATTATTTCTTCAAAGGGTCCACTACTGATTCTATTCCTTTGTAGTGATGCTATGCTTGGGGCCATATCTCTGTCGTTAGATCAAGTGATAGTAAAAAAGTGTCTTATCAGTTCTGATGAAGTCATGTTACGTTTTTTGTGAAATGTCCTTGTGAGCATAAAATGACTTGTTTGACATAGCTTTTGCATGTTTAGAATTTTT
>MKEJ01057062.1:0-23830 GCA_001753735.1 Embelia ribes
CCATGTCCAAAACCCTAACCTTGTCCCTCCACCGCCACCTGCTATCATCGGTTAAAACTCGCCCCTGCCCCCGGAGTCGATTCGTCCGTTCCACCGCGCTCAACTCGCCCAACTCGCTCCGAACCCTCTGCGCAATCCACTCCATCCGCTCTCGGTTGAATTGCGCTTCCACTTCCGCCGCCTCCTTCTCGTCCGCTCCCGGAGGCGGTGGCGGAGACGGGGCGGGTATTGGAGGCGGGGGCGGAGGAGGAGGAGAAGGAAAGGATAAGGCCAATGCGGTCGCCGAGGAGGGCTCGGCCGACGTCATCATTCTTGATGTTGGTGTAAGCATTCTCCCGCTTGAGCCCTCTCTCTCTCTCTCTCTCTCTCTACAGTGTCCTGCGTTTCTGTGCTAGATACATAATGGAGTGTTTAGAGCATTTCACTGCTCGTTTAATTTCTAAAACAGACAGACTTTGTGTAAAGCCATTTTCCTTTTTTTTTTAAACAAAAAATTACCTGTAATGGGTTTGTTTAGTTGCGGTTTTTAAGTTCAATTTTTTTTTCCCATTTGAGTAAAGCCTGGATGCATTCTGCTTAAATCTTCAAGTTTATTTAAACCAATATAGCAAATAAGCTCAGCTTTAAAGTTATGTTGTCAAATGTTGTCCAGATTTTTAGAAAGCAAGCTGAAAATTTGAGTTTAAAAGATGTAACAAACAAATCCATAACGTGCATATGCATAGTGCAACAGGATTTTATAGTTTTGGTGGGAAGAAATGAATATTTTAATTGAAAAATTGTGAACAGTAATTTTGCGACCCGTAAGTTAGTGCAACAATTCTCATTAGATTTCTAAAAAGAGAAATGCTGGTATGAAAGATTTCTGGGACAAATTCCTAAATTGAGAAATTAAGCTAGAGGATATGGAAAGACTGGTGGGAATGCTCTTAGCTGTGGTTCAGCCTAGTACTTGTTGCTCATTATGTACTGCACAATTTGGATTTTCTATTTTTAGATGAACCCTTTCTCTTGGATGTGCCCTTTGTTTCTCTGTAATGTCCTGCATTTCTGTGCTAGATTCTGACTGGATGTTTAGAGCATTTCACCAGTTTTTTTTGTTTGATTTCTAGATCCAACTTTCTATAATTTATCTTATGTTAAGATGATGTATCCCACATCTACGAAATATATGGCATATCCCACACCGACGAAATATAAGCTTGACTCCTTGTATATGACTATATGGGCACCCTCCTTTTGCTTTTTATCATGTGCCGTTGCAATGCTAATTATGATGTGCAGATTAAATAATAGCCCATTGCTTTCGCTTATTGTTATAAGGACCTAGAACTAGTAAGTAGATAGAGCACATAATATAGCATTGGGGTTTATTATATTTAGATGATGTAGTAAGTTAAACATTCTTCCTTACTTGTGGGTTGATCAAGCATATGCTAATAGTTTAATTAGCAAGCCTGTCAGTCAGACGGGTAAGGTAACAATAAATTATAATATCAGGATCGGGTTTGGATTTTGTTACCATGTTAAATAAAAATCCATCACTTACTATTAAAAGGATTCATTATTATATTAAGAAGAGGAGAGCATCATATGCATGGGGGTTTATTATATTTCAATGATTTGGGAAGTTAGTAATATGTATGGTGCATTAGGATTTCATAGTTTAGATGGAAAAAGATAGATATTTCAATCGAGAAAATGTAAATAGTTATTTTGTCACTCAAAAAAATTAGTGTGACAATTCTCGTGAAATTTCTAAAAAGAGAAACGTTGGTGTGAAACATTTCAGGGATGAATTTCTAAATTGAGAAATTAAGCGAGATAATAGAGAGGATATGGGAAAACTGGTGGTAGTGCTCTGAGCTGTGGTTTTTGAGCCTGGTATTTCTTCCTTATTAGCTACTACTCAATTTGGATTTTCAGCTCCTTAGAGACCTTTCGTCAGTTCGTAGATGTTTTCAATGGTCGTCTCCTGTGTCATTTTTCAATCTTTGTGTTAGGATTGATGATGAAAACCCAAAACCATTTTGCAGTTCCGGATAGGGAAAAAGTTTATAGGTATATGAGCAGCAATATTTTTTTAGATAAGTAATTAGAAAAATGACGTGTTAATATTACCAAGTTTGTACAATGAAAACTCCAAAAAATAGGCCTAAGTGACTATGATTTTTTGCTTTTCTAGGTTACAGAAAAGCTAGAAGTTTTAAGCTATAAGATTCAAAGAAGCTAATTTCTTTTACTTAGAAGCTGGAATCAAATACGCTCTATGATTAGTCTATGCTGAGATCAATTATATATGCATTTACTTTTGAGTACACAACGCCTATGTGTTTTCTTTTTCTTGTACATTTGTCATATTTATAAACTATTATATGGTTATTTATTCTTTCGTTTTCAGGGAATGACATGTGGAGGATGTGCAGCGAGTGTGAAAAGAATTTTGGAAAACCAAGTGAGTATAATTAGCGAAATGTAAATGCTCGCTATTGTTACTCTAATTACAGGTTTTGGGGTCTATTTAGTTTTCTGTGTATGGAAAAGAACTTTCATCTCTACGATATTAGGTATTGAGTATGCAATTTACTAATATTACCATCCCTTCTGACAGCCACATGTGTCTTCTGCTTGCGTCAATCTTGCAACAGAAACAGCAATTGTATGGCCTGTTGCTGAGGTGAAGGTTATGCCATATTGGCAAAAGCAATTAGGGGAGGCCCTAGCAAAGCAGTTGACCAGCTGCGGTTTCAAGTCTAATATTCGAGGTGATTTTGCATATAATTTCTACTTTTTAGAGTACTTTTGAGTATTCAGGCCTTGGAATTGATTCCTTTTGCCGCAGTAGTATGAGTAATAACTTCTTATTGCTACCATCTTGAAGGATTGGCTGCTTAAAATGACATGTTTTATTGATTGTGTGTTTTGACTAGTTGTTAATTTTATAAAATGTAAAAAAGCCATGAGATGACCAGATCATGGTTTTGGTTTTTAGGCACAATTTAGTGTTGTTGACCACATGCCGTTGGAGAAATCTTTAAGCATTTTTTAGGATAGACCTTCGTGTTGATATTTGAAAGGTAATATTGTGTTTGCGAATTTTTTGGTTGAAGAAAGATTCTCCTGTTTTGTACGACTTCATTTATGGACAAGATACATGCAATATATGAGTTTTATAATGTAAGAAGAGCAATTTCTCTTCTGTCTTTTTGGATATGGAGGGGAGGGTTAGGGTAATCAAACGTTGGATAGAGAAATGAGGACACGGCTGATGAGCAGAGATGACCTCTTGTTTGTTTAGATGTTGGGAAAGGATGTTAAGTTTCAGGGAGTTGACCTCTTGTTTGTTTCTTTGTGAATGAAGGGAGAGTATTAAAGCTTTCCTTCTGCTATCCAAGTAATAGATAAGAATTAGTCTTTTCCATGTCACCTGTAGTTGATTATTATTGGCACGCACAGCTTCAAATAGTTCTAGTAATAATGATAACCACAGCAATATTTTTATTCATTGTAACACTTATAATTACTTCTCAATGTGCCATTCAGTACAATAGTAGTTATAACAATTTATAATTACTTAATCTGCTATTCAGTTCAGTTTCATCATGCAATTTTTTCCCCATCAAGACATGACTATCGTTTCCTCTTTTCAAACAATACACTTCCCCTCTGAGCTGGATACATAAATGGGTTAATGACTTTGTAAGCATTCGGTGGAGAATACTACACTTGTGATTTTAGTTTTAAACCTTCTCTAAATTTTGGATGAGAGTAGACATTATAGTGGGTCCGGGCTTTCTTGTTACTTATTTGAAGCTTGGTGGGTAATTGGCAGGTCAGGGAGCTACGGAAGAAGTTCTATCATAGTAATTCAAAGGATTTCTTGTATTCAACAGGTCATTATGGTATGGCCTCCTATGTATTGGTTGGGTTTTACAGACTTGTTTCTCTAAATGTCAATCTGATCTTTAGTTATAGATGCAAGTAATAGGATGAGAAGTTAACACACACTTTTTCCATAGGTGAATCTTTCGGCCGCAATCGATGATTTTTTGGAGGAAGGCATTTGTATACTCTGGGAGCCCATTTGATTTTTAACTCTTTATAATCGGAAATCGAGCAATTCGTTTACTGTAATTGATTGGAAAGAGGACATCCTCTTTTTACTTTTTTGACTATTAAGTATGTCAAAATTTTGTTTAGTGGTAGCTGACATCATAAAGACATATTTTACTTATTGTGTATGGCTGTAAGTAGGAAAAGTTTGTATTTTCATTTATTTTCTGAATGATATGCGCTTAAGTGAGCTCTTTATTTTTAGAATAAAGCATGTCTGTTGATGGCTTTTAATTGCAAAAATGTTCTTGTCGTCTTGTTTTTGTTGCATTTTACCTGACAATTTTGGGAGGAGAGTAATTCTGCTACCACATTAATTAATAAAACGTTATTATGTCTTTTCCTGCACTGTCATTTTTATCTTGAACCTTGAAGGTCTATGATATTTGCTTGTTTGCAGATCCTGTGAAGCATAATTTTTTTGAAGTACTTGAAAGGAAGATGGATGAAAAACATAAACGATTAAAAGAAAGTGGTGAGCATTCCCTTCTCTCATTCATCATTCAAGCCAAGGGGGTTGGTTGAGTTGGTAAGGATCGGGCACTTCATTATAAATTGCCGAGGTTCATCTCCAACTGCCAGCAATTAGCTAATTACCCTTGTTAGGCAATCTTTGAGTACCCATTGCAAACCCTCATGGGGCTTGTGGCATGCCCTGGCCTTGACTGGTGTAGCCTCCCCCTCATCCTAAACTTTCAAAACCAAGAAAAGAACATTACTTGCATTTCTTTTATAACATTGTGGGAAACACTCGTGGGAATATTGTTAAAGATACTCTTTTGACTATATATTGTGGATTCATTTATTGTTCTTTTCACAGGTCGTGAGCTTGCTGTTTCCTGGGCATTATGTGCTGTTTGCTTCATTGGCCATCTATCTCATTTTTTCGGAGCAAAAGCTTCATGGCTACATGCTTTCCATTCGACAGGGTTCCATGTCTCTATGTCGTTATTTGCATTACTTGGTCCTGGGCGGCAACTCATCATTGATGGCCTGAGTAGACTTATTAGGGGGACTCCAAACATGAATACTTTAGTTGGTCTTGGTGCTTTGTCATCTTTTGCTGTCAGCTCATTAGCTGCCTTAGTTCCAAAACTGGTATTCCTCTGTTGAAAGTAACGCATAACACCCTTTGTTGTAGTTCTGTTTTTCACCCACTGTTTTTCGTTAGTATCTTAACAAATAATTTTTATTTCCCTCTTAACTTTATGTGGCCATTTACCTTTTTCCTGCCCAATACTTGTCCTGTGCCAATGATGCTGTTCTATTTTAGATAGTACTAAGTACGATCCTGCTATCATGTGATCATAAGGATGCTCTTTATTTTGCTAAATTTGAACACATAACACCATCCTCTTTCCGAGAAAGAATAAGAAAAAGAAAAGGAAATGGAAAAGGAAAAGGAAAAGGAAAAGGAAAAGGAAAAGGAAAGAAGATCCAAAAGGAAAAGGTAGTCATTCAACGTCAACCTTATAGATTTATAGGCACATTAGGAAGTCCCCTGTAATAGGTTGACTTTCCAATTTGACGGTCCTTCTGGGGTCTTCTTTTTACTAATTCATTCGAATCCCAGATCATTGTATAAGATATATATATATACACCGATTGTGAGATAAAACTCTTTACAAAATATCTTACAAATTTTGTTGATCATTGGATCTAAAGAGATCCAATGGCTAGGATATATCCGAAAAAATATAGAGAGATAGTAGAAAAATAGGATATATCCTAGCCGTTGGATTGTTTCAGATCCAATAGCCAACAAAATTTGTAAGATATTTTGTAAAGAGTTTTGTCCCACAATATGTTCCGTATATATATATATTTATTTTGTAAGTTGGATGACTTTGGTGAAAGCTTGTTTTAATAAAACACAATCCTCAAATAATTTGGTGAAACTTCCAATAAAGGGAAGTTCATGATCGAGATATGTCATGAGTAACATGAGTGGTTGATGTTGCATGCTCTTAACTGGACGTATTCTTCTTGCAGTGTTGGAAATCCTTCTTTGAGGAGCCAATTATGTTAATTGCATTCGTTTTGTTGGGAAGAAATCTTGAGCAGAGAGCTAAAATTAAAGCTACCAGTGACATGACAGGCCTTTTAAGTATTTTGCCATCAAAAGCTCGCCTTGTGGTTAAGAGTGAAGCACATGAGTTGAGCTCGACAGTCGAAGTTCCGTCTAACAGTCTCTCAGTTGGCGATCAAATTGTTATACTACCTGGTGTGAGTAAAATTGAACTAAATTTTTATTGTGGTAACTCTTTTCTCCACTGGTTTTAGGCATTTTTGTCCCTTTTTGATATTTTTTCTTCTTTTGTTTGCTTAATTTAATGGTCTCTCTGTATTAAGGTTGACTTTATGAATCCGGTTTCCTTTGATGCGATTGAGCCTTTTATTTTCGATTGCACTTCTCTGCAACAATATGTTTCATCAACTGTCAGTAATGCTAAATTATTGGCTGACTTGTTTTACTGTTTGTTAGGACCGTGTTCCAGCGGATGGAATTGTCAGAGCAGGTAGAAGTGCAGTTGACGAGTCAAGTTTCACAGGGGAGCCTTTGCCTGTTACCAAATTACCTGGGGTAAAATACAATTACGCTGATTTGAGTCCCCTTTGCATTTTAGGCAATTTTGAAGAAACGAAATAGTATCACGTTGCATAGTTAAGTTATTGGTTTGGGTAAACCTCGTGGCCCATTAATAATTATTGGGCAGGTCTGTTATCGATGTGTGTGGCTTGATTGAACCGAGCCTATAATATAGTTTGATGCAAATTACTTATGATAATTATGATTGATTACATACTGATAGATATTAGTTTTCCATTTCCATTTCTGGCCTGACTTTCCTTTTGTATGTAGTCATTAGCAACTTAAGTGCGAGCGCAACAAAGAAGGTTGCTATGATTTAAAAAGGTTGGGTATCTTAAAACTGGGTTAGATATATATGGGCAGGCTCGGATTCACGTATGTCATGAGGACGGGCTTGGTGATGGAGAATTAGGATCGGATGGGATAAAATAAATTATAAACCCAACTCTAATCCACACCACCTATTGTCCTTAGCTGTTGTTGGTTGGGAGATCTCCTTTTCATCATTTTCTGGGGTAGTAGTAACTGGTATTGTCTGTTTCTCTCCATTAACTTTATTGAATTTATTCATGTCATGCCTATACAAGGCTGAAGTTGCTGCAGGAACAATAAACCTTAATGGGATGCTTACAATCGAAGTACGAAGACCAGGTGGTGAGAGTGCTATGGGAGATATTGTTCGTTTGGTAGAGGAAGCTCAGAGTAGAGAGGCTCCTGTACAACGGTTGGCTGACAAGGTATAGCTTTTTGTGTTGTGCTGTTCTTGCTATTGCCTAATATTTTACTTATGAAGGGTGGGAATTTTGTACACTACATAGAAAATGTGTGTGCTTTCTGCTAATATGGCTAGTATTTTAAGTCTGGCTTTTTCATGACTTCTATGGTTTGGAAAGCTGGAATTTGTTGTAAACCTGAGGATAAAGTCTGACATGAAACGTGAAGTCATTAATTGAATTCTGTGATAGGTGTAGGTAAGAGGTAGCCTTTTGTAACTTTCTTTTTTCAGTCAATTGTTACAATATAAAATCAATTGCCTTATGGAACACTGGTTTTCATGTCAATACAATTCAATTTACGTTGATCATTTTCATTAGATAAGTACTAACGAGTGTATAAGCCTATAACTTTATGGGACCTAGGCTTATGATTTCTATATCTGGTTCAATGCTGGAGATAACTTCCAACTGTTGTCTTATTTATTCAAATAATAACATCAGTGCAGCTTTTGAATGTAAGTTTGCATAACTTAGTATTTCTCATTTTGTTGCAGAACTCTTGCATTTTGTGTAGTCAGTCTGAACTGTAGATTATAGGCTATGTAGGGATGTGCAGAGATGTGATAAGTTTCTGTTGGACTTATTGAAGCCTGTTCTTCTTTCTTGTTTGTATATATGCTGGTCCACAACTAACGATTTTTTCAGTTATCTCCATTTACACTCAAATGTTATTGCTTCTGTTATACTAGGTGGCTGGCCACTTTACTTATGGAGTAATGGCACTCTCCGCGGCTACATTTTTGTTTTGGAACTTCTTTGGTGTGCAAATTCTACCTGTAGCTCTTCATCAAGGAAGTCCAGTTTCATTGGCGCTGCAACTCTCTTGCAGTGTACTGGTATGCTAATCGAAAATTGTTAAAGTTGTGAATATTAAATACATCACTTGTATTTTACCACTGGGAGCAAGTATAGGGGCAATCTTTTAAGATGCTAAAGATACATTTGGGTAATTCTATATTTTCTGATAAATTACTAGATTTTTTAAACCAGTTTCGTAGCTGTCCTCACTGTTCCTATGAACACACAGCATTGTTAGTCCCTTTTATTGATGGCGAGGTATCATGGTGCCCTAGATCTTGATAACACATAATGAAAGTAAAAGATCTCATAATTGGATAGAATGCCATAGATTCTAGACTTATCTTACTGAAGATTTTGTTACATACTATTCCTTTTTGATTTTTGTGCTTATTTTGTTCTGCTTTGGCATCCTTTTAAGCCCAAAGAAATATTGAAGATGTTGTATTTTCATTGCAGGTTGTTGCGTGTCCATGTGCATTAGGCCTAGCAACACCAACTGCTGTCCTGGTATTCTTTTGCGAAAAGAAATTTAATTTCGTGCCTCAGTTCTTTCTTCCTTATTGACCTTTGTGAAACTCTAGTCCATCGCTCATGTGACTGATTAAACTCATTTTCAGGTTGGAACATCACTAGGGGCAACAAGAGGGTTGCTTTTGCGTGGCGGGAATGTCTTGGAGAAATTTGCTTCAGTCAACACTGTAGTTTTTGACAAAACAGGGACATTGACAGTTGGAAGACCAATTGTGACGAAGGTGGTGACGGAGAGTCTTGGAAATACTATAGATCTACAGTTGAGTAATGCAGAATGTTACGTTTTCCTCTGTTATATTTGATTATGTGTGGTCAACTTAAATGGCCAAAATCTACGGAACGAATATGATGAAGGCCAATGGCTAATTGTTTCTTTTTTGTATCTTCTGTCCTTGTTAATGTCCCTTCCGTAAGCGCCAACAAGATGGCAGTTTGTTGCAAATTGCACCTTAGCATACAAAGAGTTTTACATTGACTGTTTGTTGAAGTTTGCCCTCAGTATATTTTCATGAAATCTTTTGACATGTGGAAGCTGAATTTTGCTGCACAGACAAGGTACCAACCATGGATGGTCAGAGGTGGAGGTTTTGGCCTTAGCTGCTGGAGTTGAATTAAATACAATTCATCCAATCGGGAAAGCAATTGTGGAAGCTGCTCGTGCTGCCAAATGTCCAAATGTACAGGTATTTTAATTAGCATGATGGTTTTTCTAGTTCCAGGTGAAAGTTTGTAGAGGGAAAGGGTGATCTTTGAATACTTATCCATGAAGGTATTGCCAAGTTTTGGCATATTCTTACAAGGAACAATTCGTTCATTATACTTATAGTTTAAGTCACTCAGAGGTACTTGTATATGGATTCCATCACCTCTTCCGTTTTATGTAGTTTGGTGCCACTGAGATAGTATATTGACAGTCCATTTTCTTCACTCCTTTCTAATTTTATTGATTCACATGATGCATTTGGTTGTAAAATTGCATGTGGGGATTACCATGGCAGGAAAGGTAAAAAGAGCAGAGTTTTTGTCTTCAATGTATCAGCTAGTCATTATTTGCAACAATCAGATCATTGCTTTTAATTGAAGAAGAAAATCAAACTTTTAGGTGGCAGATGGAACATTCACAGAGGAGCCTGGTTTTGGTGCTGTAGCAACTATTGAAAATAAGAGAGTATCTGTTGGTACATTGGAGTGGGTCCAAAGGTATTTGTTTTATTCATTTATATAAGTAAAATATTATTGTTTTACTAATTTGCTGCTTTTAGGCTGTAAAATGGAAACATACTTGTTATATTTCTGCTGTCCTCTATTTTTTTTTTTTAATGTTGACTTTTTCAAATAACATCTAGCCAGGTTTTTCATAACCCTGTTATTACACAACTTCCTAGATGTGAGGTAGCGGTAATTATTCACTTTTATGGAGGAATAGCCAGATAGATTATATGTTGATAATTTTATCAAGCTTTCTGTTTCCCATGTAGATTGTCCTAGAACCTTATCTTTTAGCTTTTCACAGGTACAATGTTGGCAATAAACTGTTTCAAGATTTGGAGGATCATAGGAATCAGTCAGTTGTGTATGTTGGAGTAGATGGTGAAATAGCTGGTCTCATTTACGTTGAGGATCAAATTAGAGAAGATGCTAGACATGTCGTTGAATCATTGCATAAGCAAGGTGTCAACCTTTATATGCTTTCTGGGGACAAGAAGAGTACTGCTGAATATGTTGCTTCTGTGGTTGGAATTCCAATGGAGCAGGTGATTTGCAATAGCTTCTATAGCTTTTATACACCTTATGTCTGGGATGAAGGGTTCTGTCCTTTATAAATAGAACTGTTAAATTTAAGAACTGAGTGGAATGTTTTTGTATCTGCGATAAACAATTAATGAAACAAATGAGCTTGGGTCTTCCATGTTCCCCGTAAATATGTCTGCTATTTCAGCTGTATTAACCACAGTTTTGGATTATTGTGGATTTACTCCAAGTTTGACCGGCCATATTTTTAATCATTATCCCTAATGTGGATGAGTATGTTCCTGCGGATGTATGGACCTAAAGCGAATAACAGCACAATATTGCAGAAAATTAGCGCTGTTTATTAGCAATTTCATAATGTTTTTGTTGTATCAGTACTTTTATGTGGAAAGATTTCTTAAATATGATGCTAAGAATTACAGGTGAAATATGGAGTCAAACCAGAGCAGAAAAAGAATTTCATAAGAGAACTTCAGAAGGATGAGAAAATAGTAGCCATGGTTGGTGACGGTATCAACGATGCTGCAGCCTTAGCTTCTTCACATGTTGGAGTTGCAATTGGTGGAGGTGCTGGTGCTGCTAGTGAGGTGTCTTCGATTGTGCTGATGGGCAACCGGCTATCTCAGGTGTGCATGGCTTACCATGTTAATAGGTTATCAAGATAATCTGTCCTTTATGATTTCTTTTTGTAATGGTTGCACCTTCATTGCTTCTTCTTTAGCAAATTTTATAGCCATATTGCCAGTTGTATCTTTATTGTCCTTCTTAAATTTGGAATACCATTGGATACCTGCTGGCTAGTAATGTTTGCATGCAAGTGGATGCGAAATTTTATGCTGGTGTTTGTCTACAAAAAAGGTAATTGAGATGAGTTTGTATTGTGTTATGCATTGTAAGCTGCTAGGCGATTGACAGTAGGATTATGTTTTCTTTTGCACATGATGGTGGTGAACAGCACTGATATGGTTGCACACGTGATATGCTTGAACATCATGTTTGAAATGTGTCTTTTTATTACATCAGAGATTTGGAACTCGTTGATGAGTTTGCTGATTCCACTCGCAATAAATTACAGTGATGTGTATAAAATAGATGCTAGAGTATGAAGTTGAAAGTAAGCTGCAGGAATTTGCAAAAGGATCGGCCTATAATCATGTGCCTTTTTACCATTTTGACTTTGTTCATGTTATCTCACACAAGAGTTTGCTTTACTTTTTTAGCTTTAACGAACTGATCCATGCAGTTGCTTGATGCCCTGGAGCTTAGTAGATTGACCATGAAGACAGTGAAGCAAAATCTTTGGTGGGCCTTCGCGTATAACATGGTAATGATGAGTCCGTCCTCAATTTTTTCAAGAATTGTTCCATTGGATATCTTTAAAAAGGAAATGAACAAAAATCAAACCCTAGTGACTTCTATCTTTTAGCAGTAGTTCTTTATGCTTTAAGTTTTAAATTTTACAAATGCAATTTTGAGGGATGCCCCAAAATTTCCTATTTTCTCTCTTTGCTGATTAGTAGATACTGTGGTAGATTATTTGTAAAATTCCCATATCTCTGAAATTTTGGTAGAATTTTTCTCCATCCAGTTGTGATCCTGGAAAACAATAATCCGAAATTTCTCTTACCTGTCACTATCTCCCTCTTCTCCATGTGTTTATGTTTGAACAGGTTGGAATTCCTATTGCTGCTGGGATGTTGCTTCCTGTGACGGGAACCATGCTGACTCCCTCAATAGCTGGAGCTCTTATGGGTTTGAGCTCACTCGGCGTGATGACAAACTCATTGCTCCTGAGGCTCAAATTTACCTCAAAACAGAGGAATTTTGTTGGCCTACAAAAGATCACAATCCAAAGAGATTCCAATGCAGACCATAGATGATTAAAGAACCACAATTACTGAAACGGGGCAATCTTGGGAAAAAGTAATGCTGTGCCGAGTCAGTGATTTGTTAATTCGTGGGGGAGCTTGCTTTCCCACATAAATTTTGTATCTGGTTGCTATATCCAATCTCTATATGTAGTAACTTGGAAAGCAGGCTAGCTAATTGGTTGTAAGAGCACTAGGGCCATGGACATTCCGCAAGTATTTAACAGGCTTATTGAGTGCCCTTGGAGCATTCTTAAGCATGATTGCAAGACCCTATAACTTTGTACCAAATACCGTGGAGTCATGATCAATGCTCCATTTTACTTGTCCGATATGCAGTCTCAATGGAATAATAGGCTAGGATTACCACTGAGGTAGAGATTTGCAAGTTCTTAGGGATTCTAAACAATTTAAACATGTTCCACAATATTACTGACATGAGATTGTTCCGATAAACATTTGAAGAGCAAATCTTTCTTTTCTCAGGTATGCTTCGCCAGTCAACTGTATCATTCATATTGCTTGTTCATAGTAATTTCTGTTTAATTGAGACTTGTCTCAGGAAATTATTAAGATTCAGTGAATTTTGTGGTATTAGTTATATATCTACTTCATACGATTAAGTTTATTGAAGTGCTTGACTACTTGTGCTAACAGCAGTTGCATGGAGTCACTTGGTTGCTCCTCAATATCTAATCGACATTTCTACATTGAGGTAATAAATTGGTAACAAGAACAGAATCACATATATTGGAAAATACAGTCTAGATGACTAAAACATATTGCGCTAGTTTTCTCAAGATTTCATATTCATACAAACCACTAATTAGAAAACTTATCAAAATCTAACTCAGCTTCGAATTCAGATCAAGCATCAGCAAGTAAATTTGCAAAATAGAATCGCTTTCAAATGATTTCAAACATGTAGCTGCACAATTGAAGCAAACCCTTGGAATTGCTAAACTCATTACAAATAACTACATAAGCTGGCCAAGGGTAATTAACTACGAAAAAATTGCAGCCAACAGAATGAAACTTCAATAATCGATAAATTATTTCTAACATGCTGCTGCTATAAGTAACCTGCATCCACTGTGGGTACGGGTGGATAACCGCTTGCCTTCACGGATCTCCTTATAAGTAAACTAAATTAAAGAGATGGTAATAATCCATTCCATGAGTTTGAGAAATTTCAATTAATGAAATCAAGCCCTTGATTTTTTTCCAATGGCTGCTGTGTAGGCCTTTCCCGAAACTATAAGCATATGTGCATAAACCTGTAACTTGAAAAGTTGACTTGATTGCTACAATTGATAATTGAAACCAAAGTGACATTGCAGGTAAACTCAGGGTTAGAGAGTGAGGTTCCCAATATAATAACATATGCCTATTTCAGTTGCAACCTCAAACCATGTAAGTCATGCCAACCTGTATAAGATTCGAGTGCGGAACACTCAAATTTGCAGTACCCCTCCGACAATTCTTTCTCAAGAAAGCATAAAAGTAGTTTACAATCAGTTTTTTGATAAACCAGGACTCTTTCCTTGCTCTGATAGCTCCATGTCCAAGAAGGTAGACTACACCCGAATCATTTGCTTTTCTTATGAAAGAAAGCTCCTTCTCGAGACTCTGCTCGGGATCAGATATAACGGAATCTGTGGGAAGAAGATCTGACTTAATCTCATGAGAAGAGCTTGCTTCAGATACAGGGTTGTTTACGTCACTAAAATCAGAAAGGAGAGGTACACCAAGTGTGTAAACACTGCCGTTAGGAGCAACGAGAAATCCGGAGAAAGAGTCATCTTCCTGCGATTCTGAGTCATCATCTCCATCACTTTCCAGTGATCGTTCTTGGGCTTCCCTGCGAATGAATTTTTCAAGGCTCTCAATCAACAGCTGCTCAAACGTCTGGTGATTCTCTTTGCGGACATCCTTGTAGCCATACCTGTAGGTATTGAGGAAAATAGAAAGATGAGATGGTTCATAAAAAAAAAGCAGAATGGAGCCATCAGGTACGTAATTACACAAACACATGCTAAAGTATGATGAGGGAGATTATATTGATACTCTATCTAACGTACCCGAGCTATAATAGTTAATCAGCTTCCAAGGGAACACCATGTTTCAATAAATAGTCATACAGCAGCATTTGTTAACTTTCGTGTTAGTTCTGAATTATTTTGACTATTTTATGCTTTACTTTGAAAAAATATATACTTACACTCCCATTAATAGTATTAATCATATCCTTTTGACCAATATGTATGTATACTAAAGCAATATCCCATAAATTCTGATATTAAATTAAAAAAACCGTCATTGAATGTAAAAAATGACATACAAGTAGAAAATAAAAATGAATAAGGACATTTAAAAAAAAAAAAGAAATATAATATATTTTTTTAACTAGAAAATGAAAATGAAAATGATCTGCAAAATTCCAAACTTCATATGTGCAAATAATAAGATTATCAAAACATACGTTTCATACATTAATATATATTTCTGGTGTTAAAATTCCATATAACAGTTACGACCTTTTTTTTTTTTATTTTTTTGGAAATATTTTAAAATGCTTGCAGAAATTTTTCCAAAGAGGAATAATATTTTCAAGAGACTCATTTTTCATGTTTTATAAATTAATTTCTCTATAAGTTTTTATCCTTTTGTATGAATCTTATAATGATGTATATATAAAAATATTTCTCCTAAAATTTTTGTTTTCTAGTAGTTTTATTGTTATTTATTAAAACTTTAATGTCATATTACATAACTATCTATGGCATATTGATATTAATTACCATAATATAATGACATTAACGCGAAAGGAAAATGTTTTTTCATTATAAGTGCAATATAGTACCGAATGGTGCTCTTTGATGATATATTGAAACCTGGGTACCTAATTGATCAAAATTAAAACGAGTGGGTGCTCACTGATCATAGGGCAAACCTTGGTGGTAGTCTAATAATTACCCTTCACAGAACAAAGATGACATGCCCACCCTTCCACTCAAGAAAAAGTAAAGCAAAAAGCAAGAAAATGCGAAGTTATGTACAGTGAATTAGACCGATCTCCTAAAAATCATAAACTTTTAGGAGAGTTGGTGATCTAACAGCAGTGGTTCCAGGAGGTCCTGTTTAGATTCCCCTAGAGAATGTCAGTTCCCCATTGTTTCCTTGCAGTTATGTTCCATTCATACGTGCAAGTAACCTCTTTTTCCCACTGTGGCCAACTTCAACACAGTTGGTACATAAGGGAGAGTTAGAGAGCAAGGTGTATCGTTGGATCAAGTTCCAAACAGATGAAAACTTTTTAGGTGTACTAATGATATAACAAAACCGTCGAGCAAACCAGGAATCTATAGGAGATTATATCTTGTGTCCAGCAGAAAATGCAGAAACTGACCTGGCAATGCAACGAAACATGTGGTAGCTTTTTGGGCAGACACGTCGAAACAGAAACCTTTCACTTTGAGGCACCACTGGAACAGGAACATACTTTATGCACACAAAAATGATCATTGAATGTACAGCAGGGAGTGTGGTAAGAAAATGTCCAAATATTGCAGGTATGCCCTTCACCAGCTCGTTGTAAAGTAAGCCAATGCCGGGAGCTCTTATAGTACCAAGATTACTACCAAGATCCCGCATTAATTCCATTGGCAACTTTTTCCTCACTTCAGTTTCATACTTAAGCTTGCTACCATAATTCCAAACGAACATTACGAAAAACATTACTACCGCAAAAACCAGTATAATCCAACTACCATCTGCCACACTCCATAAAACCGAGGAGAAGAATGTCAATTCTATCCCCAATAAAATAACAGCAAAAGCCAACACGATAATTATGTTTATCTGCCATATAAGAAGCATAACGAGAGTTACTAAGATAGTAGTCATCATCATGACTCCAAGTTCAGCAATGCCTACAAATCAGAAGAATATTTCTTCCACTCAGTCATTAAAATAGAAAAAGGCCTAAAAGAAAAGCTATTTGCAATTCTTCCCAAGTAGCATTTTGGAAATCGAAGGAAAAGTAAAGGCAAGAAAAAAAATAAACACATCAACACACATAGACATTATATCTAATAGTGTTTTGAACCAGAGCCATGATAAGTGAGAAAGAGAGATGAAAAGAGAAATACCATATGCATTTCCCATCTCATTAATGCTTGATATGGAGTAGACAAACACAATAGCAGATGCCAGAAGAAACCAGTTAATGATAGGTATGTAAATTTGACCCATGAATTTCCGAGATGTGTGAATGATTTTAAGGCGAGGGAAACAACCAAGTACTATTGATTGCTTAATACAAGAAAATGTTGCTGTAGTCATGGCCCGACTGGCAATCAATGCGGCAATGTTAGCAATAAAAAATACTGGCCAGAAAACACCACCTACAGATAGAACATATGACTAATTAGCTCAGGCACATATGTCCAGACATTCTGTAGTAGTGTGAAAGAACCTCCAAACAGAAATTCTACATTTTATATGTTTATATATTGAATAAATAAAAAACATCCAGAATTGCACACGAAAATGCAAACATTTAAAATGCATATAAAAATGGCATATTAAACATCATAGTAAGTAGGTCCCAAACAAATAACAGGGACTAAAATGTGGAAGGTAAAATGCTAGTCCCTTTCAACTGAAAGAAAGAAAAAAAAGGGTGAAGCTTACTTGGAACAGACGAAAAGAAAAGTTGAGATGAATCATCATGATTGTCCATAACGTAAGCAGCTTGACCCAGGTAGCCCAACAGAAGGCAAGGCAGAACAAGAAACATGAAAGTAAGCTGCAGATATTTAACTTGTAGTCAGAGACTGCACATAGCAATTCAGAAGGAACAAAAATTTACATTACATTTATCAACATACAGTTTACATCAACTAAAATCCACTGCAAAACTAACCAAAATTATTGTTATTCATTATCTCACCTGAATTGATCTTACAGAAAAATAGCAAAGATCTGCAAATATTGCCTCCGAACCTGAATTAGTATGAAATCAGAAATGTGAGATGAGAAATTTAAACAATGAATCTTCATACTACCAAATTTTCAGGTTTCCATAGAAGCAATTGTACAAATTTTGACTTGAAAGGATAAGTTTATAAATTACCCAACTTGCTATAACGTTTACAATTAGCCAAAAAGATATTCTAACACTAGAAAACTTGGGCATTACTTGCTACAGAAAAATAAGCTGAGAGTTTTTCTATTACATATTTCCAAACAATTTTCATGGGCCATCAACATAAGTTCAGTATTGACACACTTTTCCAAGGAGAAAGTATGAAGGAAAATTAGAATTTGAATCCCAAACATGACAAACAATGAATTCAAATATTTCAAAATTATCATACAAGATTAGTATCAAACATTGCAGCTGACAAGGTATAAACTAGCTGTTTAAAAAAGCTGTATCTTAAATTAGATAAACAATATGCAGAATAAGACAAAAAAAAAACAAAGAGAAAGAGAAAGAAGATTATAATAGAAAATCATCATCGTCATCATGATACAAGCCCAAAAATCCCAATAAATTGGGGAAAGATAATAATAGAAAATGCTAAGAAGAAAATCAAATTAAGTAAGTTAGATTCAACATAGAGAGAAAAGGTTTCTGAAAGTTCCTCTATTTATATAGTCTTCAAATGACACATTACATATATATATATATATGGATAGCCTAGGGCATAAAACTCCCGCATTGCGGGGTCTGGCTTCAAATGACACATTATTGATAAATATTCCCGAGATTAGAATTGTACTCACCTGTTGCACACAGAAGACAACCCCCAAGTGCATACCAAGCATTAATTGAGTTCCTCTTAAAGTAGTAGTAGATGTGAATAGGATTAAATGCTCTCAATACACTACTGTCATATTTTGCAAGGTTGTAGATGCCGATACCCCCAAGAGAACAGAACCAAATGAATAGAGCAGGGCCAACAGCAAGACCAACTTTGCTTGTACCATACTTCTGCACGCTGAACAAAATAACAAGAAATGCGATTGAAATCATCACCACTTTATCTGCATTAGATTTAAAAAAAAAAAACGAGTAAGTGGTAATCATATCCCTATGAAAATAGACATCACCGGTAAACACCGTACAAGATCTTTAACAATTTCCTTAAAATTTTCAATGTTAGGATTTCATGAGATAAGAGGAAGCCAGAGAAAAGAGGGAGGGAATAGATTGATCTATACTTAAAATATAGAGATGAAGAATCTGTTACTTATCATACAATTCAAGGTGGACAATTACTTGAAAAGTATATAGACAATATCAAATTTTTTATTGAATTATATGATTTTCATTTAATGCATATGGTGCTCAACAGCTCATGATGGTCTGTCTAAAAAAATTGTAGCATTGAGTGCGAATCTAGCCTTTTAGGGTTCTTGCTTTAAAGCTCAATGCCTCAATTCAACAGCTCTTCTTAACTAAGCTTTTCTACAAGTATTTTCAATGTTACTTAATGAGGAAAGGATTGTGCTTATTAGATATTGGTATAGCTTGTACTGACTTTCAAGTAAAGCTATTGCCTAATGTAGAAGAGCATTACACAGTTTAACTTGAATGTGACACTTTCTATGAATTTTGTCTTTAAACCCTTAACTTATTTCCTCCCATAATAACCATGGTATTCTCTTGAAGTTTTTTTCCCGAAAGGTGATACTCTCTTAAAATGCTTTAATGCTTAACACAGATAATATAGTTGATCACCATCCTCTTATAATTATTAAATTGAGAATGAAAAAGAAAACATGATGTGACTAAATGTTTTCAAAATTTCAAACACTAGATGATGTCACCTTGCTCGATCGTTGATACTCCAACTTTTAGACCACCAACAGCGGACATCACTTCAGAGAGAACAACAATAATTAAAATCAGGCCTCATGTCCTTCAGAATGATAGCATAAATTCAATTTCCAATATAAAATATTTTCTTCCTTTTTATAGGTCATCCATCGACAACATACAAGGTAAAAAAAGATCAGAGTACATAGAGAGACCTGACATCGCTGGTGTAACAACACCGTCTGCTATCACCATAGAAGTACCAGCAAGTACTAACATTAGGATCAGCCTTTTAAGTGTCAAAGAAGATTCAAGCCATTCCTTTATTTTCAGAGACCGCTCAAGCTCTGGAGACGGTACCTTTAATCTGAAGCTCGAAATATGTGCATCAGATGGAAGTTGATTTGGGATAAGGCTGACCTTGGCATGCCTGCAAATTAAAGAGTACAATGCAAAAGTACCACCTGCAATAATTACACAAAAAGTGGGAGTACGATAAAAAACAGGATAGAGCACTTGTGATAACATATGAACTGATTTCACCTGAAAGATTTTGACTTCAAATCACTAGCATACCTTCTCCATCATCA
This sequence comes from Embelia ribes, assembly GCA_001753735.1. NCBI lineage: Eukaryota > Viridiplantae > Streptophyta > Magnoliopsida > Ericales > Primulaceae > Embelia > Embelia ribes. The sequence goes on from MKEJ01057062.1 coordinate 19,854, forward strand.
TTGGCCCAAAGAACTATAAAGACATACTTGACCAATGGAATCAAAATTAACGTATACAACACTAGTGACAGTGCACCAAGAACGTCTTCATTTCCCTTGACAGGAGCCTTGCTGAACATTACCCCAAAGGTATACAGTGGACTTGTCCCAACATCACCGAAAACAACCCCAAGTGTCTGAAACGCCAGAATGATTGTCCTCCCAACACCAACATCCTGCAATCAAATAAAACTCAGTCGCCAGATAACGATTCAAACCATGAGAGGATTTTCTTCTAATTCCAACAACCATCTCAATACAAGTGATCTAACTCAACAAAAATGGAAAGAACAATTTAAACAAAGCAAACAACTTTCAGAATTCGGAAGGAAGATAAAAACCATGGTACAAGTAGTGCGAAGATCACAACTTCCAATTGTAAACTAATAATGAGTATCTATTTGAGTATTTTCTATTCAGCAACAGCATGAACATGTGAAATAAAAAGGCCAATCAACCACGTCACAGGTGGTTTCCTTAGACTCTTATGCATCCACATTTCCCACCCTATGGAGACCACTCAACAAGAGCACGTGTATCACAATAATGGGACCACATGTCCACTATGACCAAGCGGAAAGAAGCTAAGATAATCGTCAACATTCTCCGCCGGTAGGGGCAACTCCCAGCATGGCCTTGCATGGCCACAGACGATGTCTAACTAAGTCATTTAAGTGAGGAGATTCCAATAGTATGAGGTTAATGGCCGATTCCGGTGTAATTTGTGTTACATTAATGTTTGTAAGAGCCATTATCACTTCTCAAGCATGTAGAATGTTCCCTTGTAGCATTTTGCTAATGCATTAAATGCCGAAGTAACAAGGGTGTGATTCAAGAAACATTGTTTCCCCCAACTTTGATGAGTACATTGGTTTGTGATTCAGCAACATTGTTTCCCCCAACTTTGATGAGTACATTGGTTTTCTTTTTCTCACTTTTAGAACTCATACAAACTCCATTCATGCAATGAAGATGACTTACTCTTACAAATATATCTCCCCCTCTCTCTGTGCACCTAGTTTTCGTGTACATACATTTAACGAGTCTGCTACAATTTCAAGTCTGGCTAACTTTCAGACACTGGAGAAGGTGCCTTAGGATTTGAAATAACTAAAGTGCTTGGTCGTTCAGACCATTACAGACTACTATCAACCCAAATCTCCAGCAAGTGTGCAGCACTTTCTTTCTTTTTCATAATGAGGGCAAAAAGAAACTATACAACAAGAATACTCTATCTCAACTTACGACCTATAGCAAGTAAAACAAAACAACATTCTTTTGTACTGAAATCTTACCATCCAAAATATCTAGCAGAACTGGGAGGAAAACCGGATACAGCACAAATATCCTCTTATTGCATGCTAAATTCATATTGCTTAATTAAAAAAATTTAATAAATGAGTTCAAAACTACGCATGCTAAGCACATACTCGTATGAATGTATGACAACAAACAAAGCCTTGAACCCTGAGAATTTAGGATCGGCTAAATATAGCCAAAATAAGATATTAGCGTCGGATTGTTGACATGAGTTTCCCTACGCTACTCATTCCTATCTAAGGCAACTTGCTCATCTATTTTCTTATCACTCACATCCACGTTTTTAGAGATCTACCCCTACATTTACTTTATTTCCTATATTAATATTCTCACTCTTTCTACCAAGTGCACTCAAACGTCTCTCTCTCTTCTTTCTCCCAAGTGCACTCATACAAATCCTTAAGAAATTCCAAAGCTTAAGGGTCGTGGTCCTCCCTATCCCTTTCTGGGACTGCCACTGTCCATCGTATAAATGAGTTTAAAACTATTGCTACTAAGGATTTGTGAGCACTAGCTTTTTTCTATCTACGTAAAAAGCTGGATTTATCAAGCGTAAAACTTATAGCTTAAATCTTTCATCAAAAGCCAAAAATCGTTCATTTAAAAAAAAGAAACTACTTTAACTTATTGAGGCCAAAATAACAAATAAACTCAACTCAAAAACTGTGCTTTCAATTTTCAAGGGGAAAAAAAACAGAAAAGTCTGAGTTCGAAAGCTGTAACCAAATAAGCCCCAAGTACATGCACATATATGAATGTGAAAATAAATACATAAAAAAAAGGTGTTTGCTCAACATAGAACTGATTTAAATTGAACTATCCTAGCAGCATCACATCTTTTCACCATAATTAACAGCTAAAAACATCCCAAAATCCGACCTCGAAATCATTTCTGTGAACTCCGGGGACCTCGAGAGCCTCGACGTCCAACGAATCAATCCTCGGCCCCGTCCGAATGAGCCTCTGCTCGACATTATCATCGTCCTCGTCCGAATCAATCCCCATAAGAGGGGGCAAGTCCTCGTCATCGTTGTCGGAGCGATCGTCGTCGTCCTGGAACACCCACCGAGACTCCACCGAGTCCATCGACCCCAGCCACTCAGATCCCTCCTCCGCCATTGCTCTCTCTCCCTCTCTCTCTCTCTCTCTCTATCTATATATATATGTATATCTGTATGTACGTATAGATTAAACTGGTGCTACATGTGATGTGTGTGGATAGGGTTGGAGCCCTAGAGATTGAGGGAGAGAGATAGTGAACTTTTGATTTGATATAAACGGTTTTCTTAGTTATATATATGTATACATATATATGCAATCATCGTCGTCTTCACGCTATAATAGATCACAGTGAAGTGCTTGTGCAACCGAGTTCTTTGGGTTTTTTTAGGCCAAGTGGCCCAAATTTTATTAAAATGATTTCGCAGCAGAAAAAATTAAATTTGGAGGAATGTTATATCTATATTATTCGTCTTTATAATGGCAATAAGTATAAGAATTTTAATATTTTTTTATTGTTAGTAGTGGTGAAATAAATAAATTATTATATATAATTTGTCGTCCATAGTGGCAAAATATGAAAATACATTTCTTACAATTCACTATAGTGGCGAAAATTTTAAAAAATAATAATTTTTTTAATAAATTGCCAATACTAATAGTGAAAAACTCAAAAATTAATACCAATTCGCCGGTAGTAACAACGAAAAGCAATCAAACCTTACCAAATCAATTAGTATTGTTGGTTTTTATTTATTGGGTGGTAAATTATACTTTGTCCCCATGAGGCTCTTGTAAATTTCATATTACCCCCGGGTTCCTGAAATTATACTATTCTTTCATAGGTTTATATGTTATTTGCACTTTACCCCAAAAATTTTAAGGGCAAAGTGAAATTCAGCTTGAAGACAAAATCAACAAAACAGTAATGTTAGGGGTAAAATGGTCTTTCACAATTAATAGATTATACAGTGTTTCTCTAAATTTAGGTGCAGAGTGAAATTTTAGGGGCAAACGCTTTATAAATAGATTATATAGTGTTTCTATATAAATTTTAGGGGCAAACACTATATAAATAGATTTTATAATGTTTCTCTATTTTTTACAATTATTAACTTCAAAATCAATAAAACAGTAATGTTAGGGGTAAAATGGTCTTTCAATATGAAATTCAAACTTTAATTATGATACAAGAGTTAGTGTAATTTCAGAAACCTTAAGGGGTATTCCGAAACCTCACGATTAGAGAAACAATATATAATCTATTTATATATAAAATTATACAATCTAATTTTAAGAAATTTAAAAAAAATAATAATAATGGTATTTAAAAAAAAATTGGGTTAAAGTGCAAATAACATATAAATCTATGGGAGAATAGTGTAATTTCAAGAACCCGGGGGTAATATGAAATTTATAGAAACCTCATGGGGACAAAGTGTAATTTACCACCAAATAAATAAAAACCAACAATCAATTCAAGTTACGGAATGACTAATTGAATTGGCGAGGTTAAACCAAGGTTTTCAAAATCGGACCAGTCATTGAACCGGTGAAGGCACTGATTCAAGGTTCAATGGTCAAACCGGGGTTGAACTGGGGTTGAACCGGTTATAATT
>MKEJ01057080.1:0-13804 GCA_001753735.1 Embelia ribes
ACTAATAAAAGTATTTATAAAGAAAAAAATTTGCCCAAAATTTTCCAGCATTTAAAATATTTTATACTTCAATACCCATCAAAACTAAATCATGTTGACATTCATGTTTATATAGGTCAAACTATATAAAGATTTTTAATTGTATCTAAATTTTTAATATTTATATATTAGAGGCCATATTTAATTCAAATGAACTAATACTATCTTTCAGGTACAAACTTTTGCAACACCTAAAACTAAAGAGAACCAAAAGAATTTAAATGAGATATGTAAAAAGTGTAAACACATTTCGGTAAAAATATAAGACAAATATGACATAACAAACAAATATGTGTGTGCTTTGAAGATTACACATTAATATACAATATTAATATTTTCTTTGATCTAATTTTTCATTGTTTAAGAAAATAATAGATATTTTTTAAGTTTGATTGAATAAAATAGCCAAATGGAATCTCAAATTCACGTGAAAAGGTTTGCAGAAAGTATTTTTCTTACTTACGATGATTCATAGAAACATCAAAGAAATGAATAATTGTTAGGCTTTTGATTATAAGTTAAGAGAAAGTGCCACTTTTGATTATTAAACAAATGGAAAATATAGAGCAAATTTATGGGATCATACAGTTTTTTTTTTTTTTATTGCAATTTGCAAATTATAAGCGGTATCATTTGAGCTTTTCTACTTGAAAGCTACGTAGTATTTAGCTATCAAGCTTTTAAATTGTATATTTATTTATTATTTTAACTTAAATAAGTTAAAAAATTTTAACTTATTTTCCCCTAAAAACATAAAGGTCACTTGTATAGTTAAAAGCTGCACCCTGCAAACAAACAAACCCCTCAAGATTCTGACCCAAAATTACATTTGGTCCGACAGTTTCAATTGCAACGTTAATAGTCCACAAGTAATGAAAATGTGACAGATTTAGGCCCTAAATTTAAGAAAATAAAATATCATTGCCCAAAATCACTGATTTATCCTAATTCATACTCCACCTTCTAATACGCTTCTTTCGGTTACTCTAATCAACTTTAGGGCTTGTTTAAGTACAATTTATATATTACAGCTTATCAATTTTTTTGTTTAAAAACTGGATAGCATTGGTTGCTCGGCTTTTAGCCTCAACTTATTTGCTATTTTGATTTTATTAAACTATAAATTGAAGTTGATGCATTCAATTTTATTTTTTAAACAGAAATAAACTGACTTATTTGTTTTAAATCTACAACCAAACGAACTCTTAATGATCCCATCCTCACTTGAAGCCTTCTGGCACAAGTGATAGCCATAAAATCTATAGGAAGTTTCTTTTCGTGTAAAGAGAGATGAAGTTCATCAATACAAGTGAGTGCACTCATGTCTCGCGACATCAATTAATGGGAGACCATCTCATTTTTGGAAAACGGAGATCAGATTAACACCACGTTCCTCCTTCTTGTCGATCGAATTCCACCCTAATCTCAGGCTGGAAAAGAAGCCAATTTGGTCTTATTGCACAAACGATCATTAAAATTAACGGGCAAGTTGAAAAAAATTACCTGTGTTGAAGTTGGCACTAGTCTCAAGCAAGCTTTCACTACAAACCACATATTTGCACCTCTATATGACTTTTATCATTTAAAATGATTTTAAATCCGTAATATGAACCAAATGCATCACTTGCTCACATTTCAGGAATATTATTATATCAATTGAAACTACAAAAACCAAATAAATTATAGTCTCAAAATTCGGGAGCGAGTATTGTAATTCACCCATAGATTAACGACCATGTTAATTAATTTTAAAAAGCGATAGATAGAAAATAAAAACAAAAATAAAAGAAATATCCAAAAACCCAAAACCCTACTAAACCTCACTTCTCTATCCCTTCGATTTCTCGGAGAGATACAGAGAGAGAGAGAGAGAGAAGGGGAGAGAGATACAGAGAGGGAGAATCTATGTCCCCGCGAAAGAAGAAGAGGGACAGCCATGGCCATGTCAGCAGCACCTCTGCGCAGAAGAGGGGAGTTCGCAAGAACAGGGAAGAGGTGACACGTGTACGCTTACAGGACTTTCTGATGAGCCCTGGTTTGATCCTGAGGAGGGTTTTTCGCAAGGACGGTCCTGCGCTCGGGTCCGAGTTCGATTCTCTCCCCGAGGATGCTTTTCTTAGAGGTAGTAAGAATTCACCATTTTTTAAGTCAATTTTGTTGAATAATTTATGTAATTGTTTTTGATAGGGTTGTTTTAAGCTTAATTTGGTATTAGTGCTAGCTTAATTTCGTCTAAAAATTCAGGTATTTGTGTGTTGATTGATAAGAGTATTGTTTGCTTAACTTGGATACGATTCTAGCTTAATTGTTCGCCGAGCACGAGTAGTGATTCTGTTTTGGTGGAATTTTTTTGTTTTTTTTAACTCGGGAATATGTAATAATGTTAGTTAGGAATATACAGGATGGTGAAAGAACGATGTGTTGAACAGGCGGGAGTAACACGATATTGTTTTAGAAGTATGTTCCAATTAGTGTTATTAAAAGCTTTCCAAGTGCTCGCCTGAGCTCTCGGGTGAGGTAAGGCGAGACCCAGGCGTCTCATATTGGTCCAGGCGAGCCACATTAATGAGGCGCTCCTAGGCAAGCGCCTTGAGCTATGCCTCTAGCGCCTCGGGCGCTAAGTCTCACTTACATCATGCTATATTTCAATTTCTTTGTTCTATATTTGTATATATCTAATTGTCACTCACTCACTCACTCACTAGTCTAATATATCAAGAAGCTACCACCAATTCCCGACACCAATAACAAAAGTCTATACTTCCAAGTACACAAGAAAATGTTCAAAATTTAATAAGATTGTACAATTTCATTAAACAACTAATTTGCGTCTTGCTTCACTCGGATGAGCACCTTAGCTAGCGCTTGAGGCAATAGAGGGTCTTGGCGCCTTCAAGGCGCCTAGAGCTTTTAACAACATTGGTTCCAATTCGGCATTGCGTATCAATTTAAGTTATGAAGTATTTTTGTTTTAACTAGGGTAATTTTTGCTTAATTTGGTATTGATGCTAGCTTAATTGTTCATTGAATGAGAGTTGGGGTTTGGTTTTAGGGGAATTAGGATTTTTTGTATCATGGTTAATCGTTCACGGGATTAATACGATGTTTTGTTCAAATGCACATTCTGGAAGTTGGGGATAGCATATAAGTTAATGTTTTAACCCAGAATGTACTTATCTATTTAAAGATATTTTTACTCTGGAATTTCACAATGGGATAAACAGCTAAAAATATGAATTAGTCGTGGATTTTACATGACGTGTCACACATACAAGTATATGTCATTGAGTTCCAAATCATTGAGTATTTACTAATTATGCTAACAATACCCCTTTTGTGCGTGTGTGTGTGTGTGCGTGTGTGCGTGCGTGTGTGTGTGTATAAATACTTCTTAAAAATCTGCTACCTTAAAGCTAGTTAAAACTCAAGCTAAATAGATGAATGTATTAAGTATAATAACAATTTGATGCTCAGATCAAAATAAGCTGTCAGCAAGTTCATCTGGGTAGAACTGCTTTTTATGAAGACTGCATCGGTGTCTAGGTCTTGGAATAGAAAATAACTCTATGGACAAATAAAGATTCTAGTTCCAATGCAGGAAAAATACAAAGTCAGCCATAAGATTGTTGCAACTTCTAATTTCATAGAGGGAAAAAGTTAAGCAAGTATCATTAGTTCACATTTGCCCTTTTACCATTTATGGTTTTTAGAGGAATAGTTCATCATGAGCTCACATGTTAATCTTATTTTTATTGGTGAGAGTCATTCTTAGGGTTCTTGTTATACCTAACCTACCTTAATCTGGAGGTGACCACATCTCCTTCGAGCATGTTGATGTACATCACGTAAGATGTGTCGATATATCGTCCTTACTCTGACTTTATTTTGTAGGGCGTGGAAGGTGCAAGAAATCTCTTCGTTCAAAGAAGCAGGGAGCATTGAGAGGAACTAAAGCTTCCAGAAGTTGTGATCATGCCTATAATGAAAACCAAGCAGTAGTAAAAAGGAGGAAGGTAATAGATTGTACATGTTTTTTTATTTTTGGGGATGATTTGCATGGAACTTCTGCCAACTTGAGTTATCGTGTGCTTCCTTTTTTAGGTTTGCAAAGATACTATCGTCCTGAACAGCGAAGATTCCCAGGAAAAGAGCATTCCTACCAGACAACATGGTATGGGGAAAGGTTTGATGACAGTTTGGCGAGTGGTCAACCCAGACGCTGGAGATATTCCCACTGGTGTTAATTTTAACCAGAGAAAATGTACCGTTGTTTCTTCTGTGCAAGCTTGTGCTCCCCAGAAGCTACTCATGGATACCAAAAAATCACGAAAACGGCAACCTGTAGCTGTTAGTCATTTTGTTTATTTTGTTGTTGAATTTTATGCTGTTGAAATGCTCTTTTCATCCTTTATATCTTCTTCATAAAACATGCACGTGAAGCATTGAAATCAGCTAGCCTTTGTTAATAATTTTTGACTTGAATAACTAAGATCGAGCTGCTTGTTTATACGCAGAGAAGAATAGCAACAGTAAACAAAGTAAAAGATAAGCTGAAGCCTCCGATAAATAGAAGAAAGGTAGCGAGCTTAAGATGTATATGTGAACTTTAGATTTTAGCAGCTAGATTAGCTTATACTTTCTGTGTTTAGGTGAAAAGCACCAAGTCTGAGAAGCCAAAGCAGCTCCGGAGAGAAAAATGTGAACTTGTTCTGCTAGGGAAAAGATGCCAAGAGGACGCAGAGCAATTTTCTGTGCTGGTTGATGATGAAGAGTTAGAGCTACAAGAACTTCAAGCAGGACCGAATCCAGTAACATGCTGTGCTCATTTTACAACCAATGGATCGCATGGTTGTTCCCTGTGCAAAGGTTGGCTTGCTTAAAGAAGCAGACATAAAACCCATTTCTTCGAATTGTTAGAAATATTAATTTTCTTGCATATCAATTTTCTTTTTAGTAAACTGATCATTGTGATGTGATTATTTTATCATACGTATCCATAGTTGAAAAGTCATCCTTGCTATTTTTTGTTTCTTGCTAGGTTTTTTGGGTAAGTTCCCTCCAAACTCTGTCATGATGAGGCCACCATTGTATGAACAACCATGGGGTTCTTCGCCAGAACTTGTCAAGAAACTGTTTAAGGTCTATACTGCTAGTAGTTAAATCATCACTTTGGCTTCTATTACTGTTTCTGCTGTAGCAGAATTATATTATGCGATTGCTGGACTAGAATTGCTTCTGTTTTTTGTCATCACTGAAGATGTGTTCTGCTTCTGAAATTTGGAAACATTTTCCTGCTGAGTTTTGATTCTTTTTTGTTTTTGTAGGTCTTCCATTTTCTCTGTACTTATGCGGAGATGTTAACTGTATGCTCCTTTACCCTAGATGAGTTCGCTCTAGCATTTAGTGACAAGGTTGGTCACTACATGCATCTTTACTTACATAGATCACATATTCTCTTGGGTGTTGGTTTCTTGGGAGCTCATTTCCCATTAATTGAAATGATCATTTACTTATTAGCTTGCTAATTATGTCTTTGTTTGAACGTGGCCAGGATTCTATGTTACTTGGAAAAGTTCATGTAGCGCTACTTACATTTCTTCTCTCAGACATTGAGAAGGAAATTGTTGGAGGATTTATTCCTCGTGCGAGCCAAAATGGCAAATTTCTTGAGCTACTCCACTCAGTAAGTGTTCAGGTTCATGTAAGAAACAGTGAAACACTCATTTGATATATTTTAGTGCTTTTTGGTGTTTGCTTTTCTTTATAATGATTAATTTATTTTAGTGCTTTTTGGTGTTTGCTTTTCTTTATAATGATTAATTTTTTTATTATTTTTCTTACAAATTATGTGCTTACTAAACTCTGTTGATGATCACCTCTCTGTATGATTCTCACCTCCAGATATTTTTCTTTTGACTGATTTTTTGTAGCATTATATCTAAGTGCTGGATTTTTTTGATAGTTTATATCAGCTTCTTATGTTTGAAAGTGGCATGAGGTTTTTGTTTCTCTCTCTATTGATTTGTGCATATTGTACAATTGTACTTTTATTATTTGTTTTCGTGGGACGTTCGACAGAGATTTGGCTGCTTTATAACTTCTGTTTAAGATTGCCTCTCAAATTAACTGCTGTGTTTACTGGCTACTGGTGGCCATTTGACTTTGCGAGTTGTTCTTATCTAGAAAATTTCGGAGGGTGTTGTGTTTTGACAGGTCCTGTTAATGTTATTTTTCAGAAAGCATCTGTCTAGTGTTGATTGTTAATTGTTTTTTTGCTTCATACATGGCTCGTTACCGGACTTCTTCTGTAAATGCTTATTTTTTTTAACATTCTTGTGTATTTCACAGTTCAATGATTACCCAGTTTTGTCTCTTTTTTTTATGATAGGTTGAAAACCAACAGTATGTTGTGGAGTTTTGGAAGAAATCCTTGAATCCCTTGTCGTGGACAGAGATATTACGTCAAATTTATGTTGCAGCTGGTTTTGGTTCAAAAGGCAATCCACTGCGAAGGGAAGGTGTTAACGAGGTGTTATTCTCCTTCCATTTCTTTTAGTTTATTTTTTTGCTTGGAACAAGTTCTAGTTCTAGCTTTAGTTGCCATATTGATCCCCCAGCTTTTTGTTGATGTATTTGTCATATTACTTTTATTACCTGGCAGGGATGGAAAGGAGATGTTTTTGCTCTTGATTGGTGTTTTTCCATATCCTGAATCGGTTGATGTCTCTATTCTCATATAAATGTTTGTTCATGTGTTATTTAGGAAGTCAATTGCATGGTTAAGTATGGCTTAAAACCTGGAACTCTGAAAGGTGAACTGTTTACAATCTTGTCGGAACAGGGAAATGATGGGACAAAAGTTGCTGATTTGGCAAAATATCCGAAGGTATGTGTGCTTTCCGCTAGGATGAACCCCTATCATACTGAGCGTATTGGATACTGCCATATTCTTGAATTCATAATTAGTGGTCATCACAGCCCCAAAGTAGTTTTCCTCCTATTTAGTATATGAATGGATTTGTATCCTGTCATCTCGTGTAGAGATATGCCTTCTCTCGGACTCGTAATAATAGAGTTGAAACTACCATGGTGACAAACATTTATTTTGTCTTGAAGATTGCAGACTTGAATCTTGCTGCCACAAGTGATGAACTTGAACTTCTAATAAGCTCTACGCTTTCAAGTGACATTACTTTGTTTGAAAAGATCTCTTGTTCCGCATATCGTCTGCGTATCCATTCTGTCGTGAATGAAGTTGAAATGCTTGAATCAGATGCTGACGACTGTGGAAGCATTGATGATGATTCTAAAGACAGTGATACATGTATAAGCGATAATGATTCTGATTGTAATTTGGAGACATCCACGGTAAATAAATGCAAGCGAGCTGGTGATGAGAATGGGGATAAAATGTTGACAGTATTCACTGAAATTGATGAGAGCCATCCTGGAGAATCGTGGTTGTTAGGACTTATGGACGGTGAATATTCAGATTTAAGCATTGAAGAAAAGCTGAATGCCTTTGTGGCTTTGGTCGATCTTCTTGGCGCAGCAACCAGTTCAAGAATGGAGGTAATGTTATCATTTTTAGAAAGTAATTTGTTGGCTAGAGCTATATTCCTCATGACTTTAGAATCTAGGTGCCATATTTGTGGTAGTGTTGCCTGCATCTCTGTCCATCCTTTCTTGGTTTACTGCGTATAGAAGTTTTTTTGTAAAGGTGGCTCTTTCCTTAGTAAGCGCTTTGTTGTTTAGCACTTTACTTTCTTAAACAAACGAGACAAAAAATAGGTTATGGTTTTGTTACTGTCTTTTCCCCTCTGTTTCTTGATTGCACTTAAATTACTTTTTTATCTGGCCTTGTGCACTTTATTAGTTTAGAACTTATAGGCATTTGGTCGTACCTTGTGGTGAACAAGAAGACAAATAACAGATGGGCTCTCGGCTTTAGTTGTTTTTATTAGTGGTGCTTCAGTAGTGCTTGTGAACAATAGGTATCTGTACGCTATATCTTGTGCAGGATCCCACTGTTTCCATTGTAGATTGTGTGCCTAACATCCACCAGTATGCTTCTGGAGGTAAGATAAAGAGATCGTCTGGAAGGCAACATAACCTACCTTCACCATTTTGTGGCTCTGGTGGACAAATGCATAATAGTAAGCAATTATGTAGACCTTCGGATCATAATCAACCTATTGATTCTTCAGCCACTAATTTATGTACAAAAGCTATAGCAAGCCAAAAAATGTGTACGAAACAAATGGATGATCAAGATGAAGTACACCCAATGCAATCTATCTTTTTGGGTTCCGATCGTAGGTACAATAGATATTGGCTCTTTCTGGGCCCTTGTAGTGGATATGATCCGGGCCACAAGAGGATTTACTTTGAATCTTCGGAAGATGGTCGCTGGGAGATTATTGACATGGAAGAGGTAATTTTTGCTGAATCTATGTATTTCTGTTTAATGTTTTCTTTTCTCTATTTAGAAAAGTGTGAACGCTTAATTCTATTGTGTATTCGTCTGTTACTCTTGTTGCAGGCTTTATGCAGCTTATTGTTGGCGTTGGACTATAGGGGTATGCGCGAGGCACATCTTCTTGCATCTTTGAAGAAACGGGAATCTTTTCTGTGCCAGGCCATGTCCAATATGTTGAGTGATTCTGGACTCGGGCAATTTACATGCTCTGGTCAATCGGAACAAAACACATCTCCACAAGATAGTTCTGCAGTGTCCGAGGTAGACAACCATGTTTGCCAGTCAGAAGTTGCGAAAGATTTTCCAGTTTCGTCATCAGCGGTAGTTCCAGAAACAGGAAGGAGAGAACAGCTAAAGCAGAAATGGAACCGCCTGCAAGATTTTGACGTATGGATATGGAATTCTTTCTATTCTGAACTTAATGCTGTCAAGCATGGAAAAAGGTCTTATCATGACTCACTTGCTAGATGCGAATGTTGTCACGACCTCTATTGGAGAGATGAGAAGCACTGTAAAACTTGTCACACTACATTTGAACTTGATTTTGATTTAGAGGAGAGATATGCTGTGCATGTCGCTACTTGTAGAAATAATGGAAAGACGGTCACATTCCCCGAGCAGAAGGTTTTACCATCACATCTTCAAGCGCTAAAAGCCGCTGTTCATGCAATTGAGGTGAGCTCGATCTTTTGCTTAAATTTTGACTTAAATTGCATTTTGTATTAGTTCCACTCATGGGCCCGACATGCACACATACCCCATATGTACAGAAAAGGAAAACGAAATACACGAACATGGTGTCTGAGGATATGTTGTTACTAAGAAAATTCTTTGAAATAGGTGTTCTGAAAGTGATCTTATATGTACCAGGAATTCTTAAACTAGGGAGCAATTGCCCAGATATGATATTGCAGTCAATGAATTTTTTTCTATTGGTCACATTTTTTCTTAGAGAACATTTTCCCCCCCATAAATTTCCTATTCTTTATGCAGTCGGTTATGCCAGAAGGTGCTTTAGTGGGTGCTTGGACTAAATGCACACATAAACTGTGGGTAAAACGTCTAAGACGGACATCTAATTTAGTGGAGTTTTTACAGGTACGAGCTTGTTTTTTTTGTTTCAATTTTCTTCTCTACTTTTGATCTCATTTATCTTGTTTCTGGGGGTGGTATCCATTCTCGATGTGTTTCTTCCTCATGTATCTAATGTTTGTGATACTCTGAATCTAAGTTAACGGGGAATTTATAAGCATGAATTGGTCAGGTTCTTGGTGATTTTGTTGCTGCCGTAGATGAGGAGTGGTTGTGTCAATCCAACTCTGGTTTGGATGATCATGCTGTTGTTGAAGAGGTCATTGCAAGCTTTAAAACCGTACCCCAAACAATATCTGCAGTTGCCCTCTGGGTCACAAATCTGGATGCTGCAATTTCTCCTTATATTAAAAAAGTCCCGGTCAAAAAGTGACCAGAAGCAATTACCATATTTTAAGGTATAGCGCCTGTTTAACCTACTGATTTTTAATGCTGGTAGTAGTCAAGAATCAAGCTTTTGATCGTTGATGCCTTATTGAGTAAATCATGTTTGTGTTGCTACTTAATTTTGGAAACACAGCTTTAACTTGCTAGTTCTTTTGAATGCATTCTTTGTCTCTGCAAACTCCGTAAAGGTACTGATCTGTAAATTGTTAATAATAACACTAATCTTGTTGATTGGCTTTCTTCTTTCAGGTTGACTTAGCCGAGAAACTATTTTGCAGTTATTGGAAACTGTGGGGTATATATTAATTACTCAATGTATCGAAGTTCGGATGTTGTATTTTGGAGTAGTGCCATCTCGATCGCCTTTTGAGAAACTATACCAAATAGTAGAAATAGCTCTCTTTAACCAGTCGGTGCTGCATAATAAATTTACGGAAAGCTTTGCAGATGCGAAGTTGTAGCTTAAGCCAACAATGTTGTTGAGTATATCCTTTTTTTATACCGGTGATTTTTGTACAGCATCTAGCTTAGTGTTTTTGTTCCTCATAGAGTTTGTTTGCTCTTCTGAGTACTCGTTCAATCTCTCCAATTCATTATAATCCTTGTGGAAACAAATACAATAAGTTTGTGTTCTTGACTGCTAGAGAATTAAAATTTATTACCAAATATGTTATAACCCTTGAAACTGAAATATGTATTGCATCCGAAGAATGTTCATATATTCTTGTCGCTGAACGCCTCTATTATGAACAGAATGGTTTCACAATTTATGCTTGTATGGGTGTGTGGAGAGTTCAATGTGAGTTCATTAATGCACAACTTTTCTTTTTATTATTTATTGCATAGTCATGAAGTATAATTGGACATTTGAAGAACTCCTATAGCTTTCCCTCTAAATAGAGGTTGAAATACAGGGAATGTCAACACCAGAACCCCAAGTATAGGGGATGGGGGATGAATACTTGTCCCCTAATTTAAGGGGATCATTGTGACAAATTATACTTTTATATAGGATAAATAGTATTAGACACATTGAGTGAACATGCCCTGAAATTAAATCTCTATGTCAGGCCCTATATATGGTGACTGGTGGGGAGTGTCTTAGGGATTCAAAGATTGAGGAAGGTTGCAAATGAAGATGAAAATCAACTCTTTTCTTGTAGACTACAAGCAAATATGGAAAACAATGTGCCAAAACCTTTTCATTAAACTTGATGTTTAAAGTAGCTAGTTTGACAACAAAAAATTGTCGAAATGAATTGTAAAGAAATGTATATATACGTGGGAAAGTTAAAAGTTAAGATAGCTTCCTGGTCTTTTTTCAGGTGTGTCCGAGTTTTCAGCTATGTATGCTGACCGTGGATCTTTCTGTTGCGCATCGACAGTGAAATTCTTTATGTACATCTACTAAAATATCTGTTGATGAAGAGACCCTCGAGATCGAGTCATCCAACATGCGTACGTAACAAGACTTCACTGACTAGTCCGATTGCGGCAACAAAAAGCTATACCCTGAGTTGTTGCGAATTAGAGGCCGAGGTTCTACGTCAGACATCTCTATTTGTTCCATCGATTTTGACATGTCATCAACTGAAAGTGGGATGCCGCAAAATTAAAAAGAACCCGTTAGAAAAAGCTGTGCTGAAATCAGTCGTGCAGGTGTGATCTTTTACTGACCTAGATTCGTCGTCGAGCAGAAAAGAACTGCCAACAGCATTGTTAGAATATTCAGTCATCAGCACTCTTATGCTCGATATAACCTAGACGAAGAAAGACGTTCACGTGCCAATGATTGAACGGTTAGCCTGCTGTCTTCCAAAATTTGCACACTTGGGAATTTAAATTAATCATGTAGGCGAATGTAGCACGAGGAGCGACATCTGTAAAAGCTTACATCCGGGGCCATGCTCGCCCCCGGTACACCTGCTGTATGCTATGAACCTGAAAATGCACGCAAGAGGAACGGTCAGGATATCAGTACAATCTTGAAAATGAGTTCAAATCTGAGTCTGTTCATTGCAATATGTGTTGTTTACTCACTAGGCATAAATCATGGCTTATTTACGTCGTTTCTGTAGTACAAAAATCTTGTATTAAAACTCGAAATCAATAATTAAGTAAATAATTTATACCGAAAAATTAATACACTTACTTGTCAAGCTTTCCACAAAGAACTTATCGTAAATAACATTGTAATAGAATCACAAAAGTAACAATTTCAGATGTAATCCAGGACGAGACCAGTGTACCACACTTTCTCCTTAAATCTTTATTGTCCGATCTCTCTCGGCTTTAAGCTGTTGTGGACAACGGATTCTTAGAGCACAATAACCTTCTTGCAAGTTTTGCTATAAGCGATGCTCCGAATTTCAATCGTCCTTTTGCAAGTCTCTAAATGTGTTGAAAAATTATACGGTGTATGCTTGTATATTTTTTTAGAATTTTGAGTGCAATGTGATGTACATGAAGTGTTGGAGAACCTCGGGTACTTATAGAAATAAAAAGATCTATCCAAAAATCAGATTTTCCAAATCTCGGAGTGCAACCTATATTAAGTCGCAACTAACGGGTGCACATACACCATTTCAAAGCAATGGTGACTTATTGGGTCTTCCAATGGGCTTGGCCTAGAGCGAAACATCATCATTATCACTATCCAAAGCTTAAAATTTTCAATAAATTGGGATAGGCTAAATGGAACAAAATAAGACATCATATCGGGTCATTAATGTGAATTATTCGAAACTACTCATTCCTATCGAAAACTAGTTACTCGTCCAATATCGTAATACACACGTCCTTTTGTAACACTTGTATCCAGTAATTAGGAGTTTACCTCTATCTGTTCATTCCCACTCCAACACTCTCGCACTTTTAATCGGTGCATTTACAAGTCCTCTTCTTATATGTCTAAACCATTTTAAACGACTCTCTCTTATTTTATCTTCTGGTGCTACTTCTAACCTAACTCGACTCTCTTTATTTCTAATCTTATATTTTCTAGTCTTACCACATATCCATCTCAACATACGTATTTTTACTATACTAATCTTGTATTGGAGCGGAACACATGGGCATTAAAAGGCCAACTCAATCCAAATACATTGCCACATTAAATAAATACACACATGCCCGTACATATGGTTTATATGTAATGCAAGGCTATATTTTATATACTGCCAACTTTTCTTGTGGCCATGGCCCTCTCAATAACTATAAAATGATGAATGGCTTGTGTATTTATTGTGGGATAATTTATTTTCTCCATCTATTTCAATACTTACCCACCCCATGAGCACTGCATTAAAGTCGCACGTTATTTACACCTGATAATAGTTCAGCCTTATTAATGACTTATTGGAAATACTTTTTAAAAGACTTTCCACAAAACCTACAATCATCAAATTTAATTGAGTGGAACCACTAATTTAATGGCTCAAAGTTGGGAAAGAACAAGCCTCAATGGTTAGTAATTTAACAAAAATTCCGACAATCCCCTACATGAATGGATTGACTAAAAACATGCATTTTATAATTCTAATACAATCGAGAGTACTACAGAAACTTACTATCGGGAAAGACAACTTGTGGCTTTGAACCTTCCGTAGTGGAGTACTATTGGATATATTTGTCAACCGTTGGACGTAATGCCTTGAAGTGTTTGGCGCTTTGGTGTATATCAAGACAATAATACTCATACAACGCATCCCTTATGCCGCTAATTGGGTCCATTTTTTGTGTCCTTTTCTTGGCTCTAGACAATGCCCGGTAATGTTCATTTAGCACTCTAGAGACTCAACCCTAAGA
>MKEJ01057088.1:0-11938 GCA_001753735.1 Embelia ribes
AACTAGATGAAATAGCCCAAAAAACCCCCAAAGGCTCTCAAAGTTTCAACTCCGAATAGATCTAGCAAATAGCTTCAGATCAACACGAGCCTAAGGAGTAAAATGCTCCACTAATCACGTGAATGATAATATGAATTTTAATTTAAAAAATTTCGCAAATCCCTTGAATGGAGAAAACATAAATGAGCGAAAGGAGTAAAGAATCTTACATCAAAATAATCTCCTCATGACGTAGAGTCCGAATATGTATTTATCTTTCGTTAATGGGGTCCTGAGCTCGTCAAAGAAATGAGCTTCTCTCTCCTCTCCCTCTCTTCTTCTTCCACCACCAGCTGCCTACTGATTCTGACAAAAAATCTGTTAAAAACATATTTTTATACTTGAACAAATAGTGGGCCCACAGGTAAGGTGCTAACTGCACTGGTGCAGTCATTTTGGGCCTCGTTTTGGCTACTCTATGCTTCAAATTACCTCTTTGTCAAAACACAAAAGTTGTAGATAATTGAAATATCTATCCAGTACAATTACAAGAGCTCAATCGGAGTTACAGTTTATGAGATATAGCTGAAATACCAATCAGGTGTCATAAAACTGATAAAGCAGTTTTTAACATTTCGAGGCCCGATTCGACCCATCTATGTTTTGAATAAAATTATTTCGAAATAAAAAAAATTGCAGATAATTGAAATATCGTTCCAATACAATTACAAGATCTTAATAAGAGTTACGGTTTGGGAGATATAGCCGAAATACCGATCAAGTATCATAATAAATCTGGTAACTAGTTTTTGAACATTTCAGGCCCCGATTCGACCCATCTATGCTTCAAATAAAATTATTATCAAAACATAAAAATCATAGATAATTGAAATATCTTTCTAACATATATTATAGACCCTAGTTGGAGTCACGGTTTGAGAGATATTAATTTATTACCGAGATAACGTCACGGTTAAGACTTAATGCTATCCATACTAAAAATCCATTGAAACCAAATCTCAACTCTATCCACATTACTTTTGGTCACAAAATACCCTCCTTTCCAAGTCTCATTAACAAACACAATGTTCATATGTGACTCAAACATAATCACGAATACCACAAATACTACATCACGGTATAGAAATATATATTAATAATATTATATTAGACTATATAATATTATTAAAATGCAAAATATTCATCCAAACAATTCAGGATGTTACATATTGACTATCATTGTCGCCTCAACTGGCGAATATATATCCAGTATTCCATGTGTTGATATTGAAGAAATACTAGCTTGATCTATCATACGTACTGAAATTTTCCAATATGACTATAGATGAGAATATGTCGTACGAGGTACAACCAGGGCGAATTTTGATGCGTAATATGAAAGTGTTAGGAGAAAAAGTGATTCCACTGGTACGGGCCTTGTAGAGTAGATATGGAGTCGAAGAAGAGATATGGGAGTGAAAGAACTAAATTCACGATTGCTATCCAGACTTGTTTGCGGCTAACTCATGTAACTAACAGATTAGGTAACTAACAATTTACGAGAACATAAATTTTTAAAGGGGAAGAAAGTATAACAATCTAGGGGTTATTGTTTTGGATGTTGGCATATTTACCAGATTAGGTAACTAACAATTTCTGAGGACATAAATTTTTAAAGGGGGAGAGAGTATAACAACTCGGGAGTTGTTATTGTTTTGGATGTTGGTATATAGATAAATAATTATTTTAATTAGTGGAGATTTATACTAATCTTGATAATAAGATATCTTATACTAATCTATTTCAATAATAAGTGGACTTTAAGTAGCCACTTGTGCTTTCCACAAATATAAGGTTTATAAACACAAGTTATACAACCATATACATCCATATACATATATTTTTAACATACCCATGAAAATAGAAGGAAAAATAGAGAAATAAAGAGAGAATTAAGGCTCGGGAGCTCGATTTCGCCTAAAAACGGAGCTCGAGACTTCTTGTATAGGGCTTGGGAGAGTTATATTTGGTTGTTGTATTACTTTTTGAGGTATTTTTTCATGTATCTTACTTCTATGAGTTACGAAATTTGATATTTATGCTATATAAGAACTAATAGAGATTTTATAAGTGACTTTTAAATGATTTTGAGGTCTTAGGAAATTGTTTTTGTAAATTTCAAAATTTGATATAGGTTTTTATATTTATCTGAAGTAAATATGAATATTTGGGATATTTCGGTGAAAACAAAATATTTTTCTTTTGTTTTTTTAGAATCATTTCTATGAATTTCCAAGTTCTTTTTGATTAAAAAATAATTTTTCAGAATAAATAATACAATTTCGAATTTTTAAAAAATTCATCCTACGTCTGGAAATTAAAAGTATGTTGGGAAATTTTCTTCCATGGCAATGCGTGTATCGTTTGTAATTTTACATAATTTTCTTAGTTAAAATGGGTATTTTTGGTTAAATAAATATTAATTTTTTAGTAAAAAAATATTTGTATATGAATTTATATGATTCTGAAAATCTGAGATTTTGAAGGAAATTTGGTTTATGGGTTATAAGTATTTTGGTGCATTTATTATGATTATTGGGAACTTTAGAGAAGTTTTGGAATAATTAGGAAATTATTTTAAGAAAGAAAAATATTTTTATGGAATTTTCTGATAAATAATGATATGGCTGGGAAAATGAGATTTTCATGCAAAAATAAAATAATTAATGTTTCGGAAGACTTATTTTTCCTACTGAGTTATAAAAATATTTTTGGGGTGATAAAGATAATTTGTTATATATTTTGAGCTGGAAAATGTGGAAATATTATCAGTCTGGGATATGTGTGTTATATGGGCAAAAATGAGACTTTAATAAAAATAGAATTTTTGGGAATTTTTTTCAGATCCCCATTTTTTGTGTGACATGATACTTGGGGTTGATAATCTTTTTCGGGGAAACAAAGATAAATGAAAGAAGTTAATGTACAAATATATTTAAGATATTCATATGCTTTATATGCATTTAAGGTCAACATTGAGGCAAGGGAAGTATGTAGTAGAGATGATATACTAGGGCCTCCTATACTTCGAGTGGAGGTACAAGTCAAACACTCTATCTTATAAATGTCTTTATTTTACTATGAACAATATTGTAGTTGATTTGAGGTAGTTACAAGTAGAGATACCTGAATAGTTATATGAGATATTACTTATGTTTCATACCATGTGATACATGGCCCATATACTGTATTATGTTATGTGTTCTGTAGGTTGTGGTGAGAGTAGTTTCTTGAATCCCGAAAGGGGGATATTGGAATGGATGTGGTAGTTCCTTGAGTCCCAACTATGAAGATTCCCGAAATGGGTGTGATGTTCCCCAATTGAGGTGCTCCTGGGATGTGAGTATTATTCCGGACTGTGTTCGACAGTTCCATAGGGACTCAAACACATATATGAGGCCGAGGTTCCTCCAACAATGAGGATGATGATATTTTCTTGGTGTACTTGGCTTTTCATTGTTAAACTTATATTGGGAGTTAGGTTGTACCTATAGTTGCGTATCATAGTTAGACTATACGATATCCTACGACTTCAGCCGATACATTACCTGAGAGTTAGTTGTAGTCTTCATATAGTATAGTTCTTGACGTGTTATTGTGGGTGTGTAAGTAGATTTTATTTAGCTATTTTTTTTAGCATAGTTTCAGATTGATATTTATAGCATATTAGTATTTGACTCGTCTGTTATTGTTCATGCGTGTGCATATGGACTCGGCAGAGGATACAGAGAGTTGGGGAGCTTGGAGTGGAGGACAGAAGTTACATTTAATTTTGTGGACATGACGGAGCTCGAGACCCGGGCTACTAGTAGTATATATATTTGCCTTTGCTTCAGACCGACATACCAGTATTATTTTGTGCTACTGGACAATATATATATACTGATATATTCTTTTTGTAGGTAGTGTTAGTTGTATTAGTCGTTGCAGATATATCTAGATGTATCATATTTATAGGGACTTGTATAGTCTAGACTTATACTTTTGCCCAAAATTTGACTACATATATGTATATCACTTGGGTTTTTGTACAGTACGTTTATCAGTGCATTAGTTATGTGTATTTATAGTGTAGAGCATGTAGTTTGGTAACTACGTTGTAAAATCTTTTTAGCAGTAGCATCGTCGAGTCAGCTTATCATATATAAAGTTATATAAAAAAAATTATCTTAAAATTTGACTAACTTGTTTTAAAAATGAGTATTATATGAGAGTTGATTGGAGGGTATTACAATTTAGTTTCAAAGTAGACTGGGTTGCGAAAACCCTAAATACCTGATAGGAATAGGTTCATGTACTTATTAAGAGGATTAGGACATTCATTACTCATATTGTGGCATAGTTGGTGAATCCGACTATCTATTGGGTGCCTTTTATTGTGTCGCAATTCAATCATCAAGAAAATGATGTTCATTGGAATGTATATAAATCAACAACTAGTTACGGATGATGTTGACTACTAGGACTACGGAGTGGCGAATAGGGACACCTATGACGAAACTCCCTAGTGTTGGGACTTTAATTGCCCTTTTTCAATGAATTTTTGTATATTTTTGTTTTAAAAAATTTGGAGATTTTGAAAAAAAAAACACTTGTGATTTTTGGGGTTTTGATAATCGAGGATTTGGATTGCATTACTTGTAAAGTATCGTTACTAAGTATTTGGCTAACCATTTGATTGACCGCTAACAATTATGTATTCCATTTTATGTTGTTTGTTATAGAGGAGACGGGTAGAACATGTCGGGGTTACAGATGAGACTGGGTATG
Organism: Embelia ribes; assembly: GCA_001753735.1. Lineage (NCBI taxonomy): Eukaryota > Viridiplantae > Streptophyta > Magnoliopsida > Ericales > Primulaceae > Embelia > Embelia ribes. The sequence goes on from MKEJ01057088.1 coordinate 4,810, forward strand.
ATAGACCCCAAGGGTCAAGAGCTAGGAAATGTATGGCTGGCAGGGTTACCCCGGGTGAGTTGGGATGGCCTATGATTAATAAGGCTGCATCCACCAGGGATGTTCGAGTACCCTCGTTAGGCAATGATGGGTATAGGAGTTTGGATACTAAGGACAAATTAGATTTAAGTGGTAATGATATAAAGGTATTCGATATGGAGTTAGACGCCATGCTAGAAAAACTGGTGCGCTGTCAGCCAGCCAATGAGGCACGGAGAGTTTAAGCTCAACAAATAGCCAACCCCGAATGTGCGAGATACCCTAGTTGGGCTATTTATGTGTTAGTAGTTAAAGCAGCCCATGAGGTTATGCAAAAGTCCCTGGTAGGTGGGGATCTTGAGGCTCATACGGAACACATAATGCACAATTTGAATGAGTTATGGATGCTACTATATCACTGACAGCCTGATGCTGCCGAGGTAGAGCGGTAGATATCTGCACTTGAGCACCTATTTAGGGTGCTCAATGTGTACGATGATACAGTTCACATGGCTTCAGCCTTGTATTACTTATGAGATACGATTGCGGAGTGGTGGCACGGCCACTAAATGATATATAAGGACAACAGACTATGTGAGTTCAGTTTCGTGAGGCATTTTATAAACAATTCATTCTAGAAATTCATCGCGAGCTATAATATGATATGTTTTTTATACTTATACAGGGCACTGATACGGTACAATAGTAAGCCATTAATTTTATGAGTTTGGAATGGTACACACAGGATTTAGTACGAGATAAAAGACAAAAAATACGACGGTTCATTAAAGGTTTGAGACCTATTATAACATCTCATTTGGTGGTTCAGGAGTATGAGAGATATGAGCAGGTGTTATGACACGCCACACAAGTAAAGGATGTAGCGCAGAGGAGTCTAGTGATACGGAGTCGCCATCAAGACCGAGGTGCTAGGGCTTTTTCGGGTGATGATTCAAATAAGGAGTTACCTAAGTCTTCTAAAGGTGGAGTCGAGCTAGGATGGTGCCAAAGTCGAGAGGAAGATAGATGTGGTCGAGACCAAGGTCGAAATTTTCATAGAGACTTCCAAAACTAGGGCTAGAAGAGACCTATATGACAGAAACGGTATGAGGGATAGAGATGATAGAGATGTAAGACTACCATAGACACAGCGAGAACAGAAATGGGCTGATAGAATGCAGAAGGGGTAAAGTAGGATGACATGCTATATATGCCATAAGGAATGACACATTGCACAATATGGTCCGGGGGTACAGTATCACCATTGTCGATGGTGAGGTCACATGCAACATGTTGTGGGTCTCAGATTACTTTGAACAAGGAGGATATATCGGGGGTAGAGGTTCCTGCTAGACCTCTGCCACTACAACCGATACAGTATTGCTTAGACCACGATGAAGATAGGGAGTAGGGAGGGTGACTACGTCAGGACACGGGGCACAGGAAATGCAAACCAAGCTTACGCTTTGCCAGGGACAATTGTAGATATAAAATGCACTCCAATTGTGCGATGTATTGTACTTGTTTCTACATATTGGGCTCGAGCGCTTTTTGATACTAGAATATTACTGTCTTTTATTTCTAGTAGTTTTATCCAACATTTAGGGTTACAAACCATATATAGGGATATCAAATTGTGTATTAAGACTCCGTTGGGAGTCTGAGACATACTTGTTTTGATTTGCAAGGATTGTAAGGTGCGTTTTGGCGATCATGTATTTACAGAGGATTTTATAGTACTGGACATGAATGAGTTTGACATGATTGTGGGGATGGACTGGTTGTCCAAATATCAGGTTGTGATCAACTATAACCAGAGATGGGTCACTTTGATTTCACCAATACGATCAGTAGTACCTATGTACTTTGTGGGTGAGCGATTAGAGCCGCCCTTCTGGCAATACCAGGAGACGAGCAGCTTGGGATGTTTATTGGCCAGTATATCCGAGAGATAGTAGATATTACCAGACCATTGTTACCACCAGTTGTACGTGAGTTCCCCGATATATTCCCGGATGATTTGAGTAAGCTCCCTCCACATCTGGAGGTAGAGTTCATGATTGACTTAGTGTTAGGGACCGCACCAATATCAATTGCACCATATCGAATGGTTCCAGTGGAGCTGAAGGAGCTATACATTCAGTTGAAGGACATGGACGAAAAAGGATTCATTCGTCCTAGTACGTTATCGTGGGGTGCGTCTGCATTGTTGGTGCAAAGGAAGGATGGATTTTTGCTTACGCATATTAATTACAGGAGGCTAAACTGGATTACTATCAAGAATAAGTACCCGTTACCTCAAATTGACGATTTATTTGACCAGCCTAAAGGGTCAGGCTACTTTCGACGATTGATTTGAATTTAGGTATCACCAATTGCATGTACGAGAGGAGGATGTTCCGAAGATAGCATTCTGCACACATTATGGGCACTATGAGTTCTTGGTGATGCCATTCGAATTGACAAATGTGCCAATAGTGTTTATAGATTTGATTAATTAGATATTCCAACCTTATTTGGACAAATTGTTGTTTATGTTTATCGATGATACATTGGTATATTTAGCTTCAGAGGAAGAGATTGCGGTGTACTTGAGGATAGTGCTGACAATACTTCGAGAACATCGTTTGTATGCTATGTTCTCCAAGTATGAGTTTTGGTTGTCGCGCGTGACATTCTTGAGACATGGTTTCTACCTAAGGTATATCAATGAATCCTGCCAAGATTAAAGTAGTAGAGGCATAGGAAAGGCCGAATAGTGTGTTTGAGATACCTAGTTTTTTGGGATTGGCAGGCTACTATCGGAGATTTGTACAAGATTTTCATGCATTGTGGCTCCTTTGACTCGCCTCATACAGAGGGGGTCAAGTTCGAGTCGACTAAAAAATGCAAACATGCATTTCAGCCACTAAATAGGTATTTGATAACAACCCCAGTATTGATTATACCCGAGAGAGGAGTCGAATACACAGTATATTTTCGTGCATCCCAAGAGGGGTTGGGATGCGTACTGATACAACTAGAACGAGTAGTTGCATACACATCGAGGTAGTTGAAAAATCATGAGTAGAATTATTCGATGCATGATTTAGAATTGGTGGCAGTGGTGTTTGCATTGAAGATATGTCGACATTATTTATATAATGAGTAATACGAGGTATTCTCGGATCACAAAAGTTTAAAATATATCTTTATGTAATGTGATTTGAATATAAGGCAATGTCGATAGATGGAATATCTCAACCAGTATGATTTCAATTTAAAGTACCATCCAGGCACGACAAATGTGGTTGAGGATTCCCTAAGTCGGAAGACGCAATGTACTTTGGTGTATTTACAGTTCGAGGAGTGGGACACCTTGAAGACACTCAGTGAGTTAGGACTGGAGCTCATGGAGAAGGAGGATCAAACTTGGTTATGTGCAATTGAGACTCAACTCGTTTGGTTGAGTGTGTGATTAACGCACAATAAGGGAATGCATGATCGCAAAAGTTTGTACAGCATGCTAGAGAAGGGCATTCAACAATATAGTCGTTGGGTACTAGTAGAGGGTTGTGGTGTAAAGGCTACTTACATGTACCAAGAGTAGTCAAAGACGAGGTAGTCTGAGAAGTACACAAACCGAGATTTGCAATACATACTAGATGGGATAAGATATACCGATATTTGAGCCGACAATTCTGGTGTCGGGAATGCCACGCGGCATTACAACATTTATCGCCAAGTATATGACATGCCAACAAGTGCAATCTGAATACCAACTTCTAATAGAGATATTGCAACCTTAAAAGTATCGCAATGGAAGTAGAAGCATATTACAATAGATTTTATGGAGGGATTACCAGCTATGCAAAGAAAGATAGATATGATATGGGTGATTGTAGACTGAATTAGGAAGCCCGCACACTTTTTAGTGGTAAATTGATAAGACGGATAGAGAAATTAGCCAGAATTTGTGTGGATGATATTGTATGGTTGTATGGAATACCATTATCGATTGTATCAGATAGGGATCTGCTATTTACATCAAAGTTTTGGGAAGGCTTACAGCGGACTATAGGACACGCTTAGCAATGAGTACGGCGTATCATCCACAGATGTATGGACGGTCTAAACACATGATATAGGCGTTAAAGGACATATTACGAGTATGCGTGCTAAATTTTGGTGGAAGCTGGGATGAGCACTTACCGTTAGTCAAGTTTGCCTACAACAACAATTATCACTCAAGTATTGGAATGATGCCATATAAGGCCTTGTATAGATGATCGTGTCGATAGCCGATTTGTTGGATGGATTATGGGGAGGTGGCCCTAATCGGGCTAGATATTGTATAGTAGACTACCGAGAAAGTCAAGACAATTAGGCAAAGACTAGAAATAACAAAGAGTTGACAAAAGAGTTATGCTAATCGGAGATGTAGACCACTGACATTCGAGGTTGGGGATCACATGTTTTTTAATATATCCCCACGGAAGGATTTAATCCACTTCAGGAAATTAGGGAAACTGACTATGAGATTTATAGGACCATTTGAAATTTTTGAGTGTGTTGGAGAAGTGGATTATTGATTAGCATTACTACCACAACTGGCGAATATACATCCAGAATTCCATGTGTCAATGTTGAAAAAATACCAACCTGATCTATCACACATATTGAGATTTCTTTATGTGACTACAGATGAGAATGTATCCTATGAGGTATAACCAATAAGGATTTTGATGCGCAGTGAGAAAGTATTACTCGGGAAAGTGATTCTGGTGGTATAGGTATTGTAGAAAGGATACGGAGTCGAGGAAGAGACGTGGGAGTAGGAGACCAAAATGTGTGATCGCTATCTAGACTTATTTGCAACTAACTCAAGTAACTAATGGATTAGGTAACGAACAATTTCCATGGAAAGAAATTTTTAAAAGGGGGAAGAGCATAACAACCCAAGAGTTGTTATTATTTTTAAATATTCGAATATAGAGATATAGATTATTTAAATAGTGACCATTGTTATACATTTATTATAATACTAGATGTTCATGATGCTTCTAGTTAGTAACCAATATTAGTGATTTTCTCATAAAACGTATGATACTACAATATTTTATTGATTAGTGGCTTTTAAGAAGCCATTTGGATTCTTATATATACATAAATACAGACACACCGAGAATATAACCATAGGAAAAAAAATTGAGGAGAGGGAGGAAGAATTTCAGGTTATAGGCTCAGGTTTAGTTAAATCGAGGTTTGTGCAAGTATTCCTGTGGCTTGGGAGTACACCATATTGCATTTTTCTGAGTTCTCGAGGATCAGCTACAAGTTGAGAGGAGCGCATAGACAAATAGTTTACTCATTGGTACATGTCGTACTTTAAGATGAGGTACGAGCCAAAACATTCTTATCATATGGATGCCTTTATTTTAATATAACAATATTTTAGTTTATTTTGAGATAGTTACAAGTAGAAATACCTGAGTAGTTGTATGAGACATAATGGCCCATATACTGCATTGTGATATATTTTACAGGTTATGGTGAGGGTAGTTCCTCGAATCCCAAAAAGGGGACATCGGGATGAGTATGGTAGCTCCTCATGTCCCAGTAATAGGGATTCCCGGAATGGGTATAGTTTTCCTTGTTGAGGTGCTCCTAGGATGTGAATATTGCTCCGGATAGTGTCTGCCGGTTTCATAGAGACTCGGACACATATATGAGGCCGAGGTTCCTTCAGCAATGTGGATGATGATATTTTCTTGTAGTATTTGGCTTTTTATTGTTATATTTATATTTGGGCGTTATGTCGTAACTATAGTTGCGTATCATAGTTAGACTATACGATATCCTACGACTTCAGCCGATACATTACCTGAGAGTTAGTTATAGTTTTCATATAGTATAGTTCTTGGTGTGTTATTGTGGGTGTGTAAGTAGATTTTATTCAGCTATTTTTTTTAGCATAGTTTCATATTGATATTTATAGCATATTAGTATTTGACTCGTCTGTTATTGTTCATGCATGTGCATATGGACTCGGCAGAGGATACAGAGCGTCGGGGAGCTTAAAGTAGAGGCCAGGAGTTGCTGTTAATTTTGTGAACTTGACAGAGCTCGAGACTCGGGCTACTAGTGGTATGTATATTTACCTTTGCTTCGGACCAATGTACCAGCATTATTGTGCTGCGGGGCAATGTATATATATTGATATATTCTTTTTATGTGCTGTTCTAGTTTTATTAGTCGTTGCAGACGTATTTAGATGTATCATATTTCTAAGGACTTTTATAGTCTACACTTGTACTAGACTGGCAGGTGTACTTTATACGGAGATGTTGCCCAAATTTTGATACATATATGTATATCACTTGGGCTTTTGTGCTGTATGTATGGTTATCAGTTCATTCGTTGTATGCATTTATTATGAAAAGCATGGGGGTTCGTAACTAGTGGGTATAATCGTCTTACTAGTAGCATCATCGAGTCAACTTATAGCAAATAAAGTTATATATATATATATATAATTAGTTTAAATTTTGACTACTTCGTTTTAAAAATGGGTATTACAGGAGATTTGATTCGAGTGTGTTACAAAATGCCCGTTCTGAACAGTAATAATCAAATCAATAGAAACTATCAAACTAGGCATATTTTTATTAAAAGAAGTGTTTCCCATTACATTTCACCCTATATATAACTTAGAACAAGAAATCCTAATGACACGAAAATTATGGAAATTACAACACACTTGATAGTAACAAAAGTTGGAATTTTACCCTTGTCCTTCCTCATCACCATCCCTTCAATAATGGGATAATTGACTACTAAAATGAAGAATGACAAACATATTTGCAAGAGCATCTCATTGAAATTTCCAACCAAAACTGCCCTTATTATTCCTCCAATCAAGGATGCAATGTTGAGAATGACTAATGAAACCATTGGAGAAAGTAAAGTAGGTGAGATTTGGAAATCAAACATGCCCATTTGGTAAAGCTTGCTTTCTTCTTCATCCACAACTTTATTAGTTGGAAGGAAACTAACCTCTCCGAATCCGAGTTTTTCCCTAATTGTATCCAAACACCCAAATGTTTGAGAGGACACCCCATTCATCATCCAA
>MKEJ01057094.1:0-16958 GCA_001753735.1 Embelia ribes
ATTTTAAGCACATTCTACCCACCACTCCATTCATCCCCCGTATATCTACAAGAAGATAAATAATTTTAATTGTTATAGAACATTGTAATAAATCTTTGTTTTTCTTTTTATAACAAAATAAAGTGGGAAACTAGAAGGGGACTTGAGTACTAATCATGATTTAATTATAATAATATTACTACAACTCATGCATGATTTATTTTTCATAAAATCAATTTGCCATTGTTAAGATTAAAAAAAATTACGTGAGTAACTCTTTCTATTTTACCACTTTTATAATAAAAAAAATTCGTGAGCTATTTAAATTTCATTTATATCTTTTGTAAATTTTAAAATAAAGCTATTATCAAAGTTTTTCGAATAATTTTGATTGAGATGGATTAATTTATAATCTCTAGTTTTTTTCTCTTTTTTTTAAATAAATTAAATCACGAGTTATGATAATAATCTGTAGTATTAGTTTTCATACTAAAATCATAATTAGTCCATCAGTCTCCTTGTTTTGTAATTCTATCTTTATTTCCCAAAAGCGCCCACACGCACACACACAAAAAAAAGAGTTTATGATAAATTCAATATTGATCAAAATTATTCAATTTCAATTTTTATGGTATATGTAGCTCTGGAGGTATAGATTTAAAGAGACTTAAAGAAGTGAGATTGGGTGAGAAGGAGAAGAGAGAAACAAGGAAGTAGATGAGAAGGTGTTAACATAGACAATAATAAAGTATGAGAGAGTAAACCATGGTCCAAATATTAATCATGATTAATGTGTTTGGAATTTTTTGCCGCGCAATATTATTATTCAACCTCAAAAAGGATACATTTACAGGACAATAAAACTGAATTAAATTTTATTCAATAGTTGAGTTGTTAAAGGACAAATGCTAGAATACAAGAAAATGGTATTGTTATATATATGTACCCCTTTTTGTTGGCTACCTACGTAGGGGTCATCTTTGCTCCCTCGTATTTCCCAAGGGCCCTTTATAACGTGGCCATATTTTGGTATCGAGAGTATTATTTACATTTTCTGTGTTGATTAATACGGATAGAAGTCAAGTAGATACATTTTCCCCCAATTTTGTTTTGTCTTATCTTTGTTAGACAATGCTAAATTCATTCGGACTTATCTATGCTAGTCATCTTAAGCGAGTGCTATGCATACTAATAAGATGGGCAACTTTGTTGCACTAGTAATTGGCGAGGGATGATAACACTTCCCTGTTTTATTTTATTTCCACAAATGATTATACTGTCGTCATCATAATCATCTAAGCCTGAAAATCTCAATTAAAATCGGCTAGATAGAAACATAATATAATACCATGTTAAATCGTTAATACAAATTTATAGACGATGTCCGTTTTTATCCAAGGCAATTGACATCTTTTTTCTGCCATGCACATGTCTTAATTCTATTTTTCTTAATCTTCCACATATGCACATCCATTTCAACATAAATATCTTTACTACACTTATCTTATATTTATATCATTTCCTAATAGCCCAACACTCAGTTCTATATAATAAAATTGGTCTTATCGCGACCCTGTAACAATTTTCTTTTAGTCATAGAGGCATATTGCAATCATATAAAATCCCAGAAACACTTCTTTCCTTCATCATTTCTACTTGGTTTCTATAGTTGACGTCTTTTTCTATCTCATCGTTACTCTGCAAAATGGATCTTAGATAACGGAAATGATCAGTTTGTGGTATTATCTTTGCACCTAATTTAACTAAATCGAGCCTATCTTGCGTCTTCCTTTGAAATTGTACTCTAAATATTCCATTTTTTATCTACTCAGTCTAAAATCACGTGACTCTAAAATATGTCTCAATAATTCTAATTTTTTCATTTACATCCTCTCTGGCCTCATCAACTAAAGCTATATCATTTACAAATAACATACAATACGGCATTTCCGTTTGAATGTGTTTGGTCAGCTTGTTTATTACTATTGCAAATAGGAAATAGCTTAATGCTGAGCTTCGATGCAAACTTATCGTAATAGGAAAGCTATTCAATATGCCACCACACGTTCTGATATTGACAGTTGCATCCTCATACATATCCTTAATTACATTTATATTTTAAGAGGGATCGACTTCTTTAGCCAAATTCACCAAAGTACTTCTCTAGGAATCTTATTATAAGCCTTTTTCCAAATGAATAAAAATTATATGTAGATGTTTCTTTTCCATTTTAAATGTTTCCATCAGCTGTCTAAGTAAATGAATTGATTTCATATTCGATCTTCCGGGTATAGATCTAAAACGACTTTCCTAAATCGTAGCATCCCAATCTATACTTAATTACTCTCTCCCAAATTTTCATAATATGGCTCATAAGTTTATTCCCATGATAATTAGAACAGTTTTGTGTATCACCCTTATTTTTATATCAATGCACGAGAGTACTCTTTTTCCATTTATTAGATATCTTTCCATTCACCAAATTTTGTGGAATATATTTGTTAGTCATCTTATCTCTATATCACCTAAAATTTTCCAAGGCTTAATAAGGATGTCATTTGGTCTGTCCATTTAATTATTCTTCATTTTCTTCAAAGACTTTTAGCTTCACACTCTCTAATCTTTCACAAATAATTGCGGATAACATCCTCCAAAAGTGTCGTAATATTACCTAGATTACTCGTTTGATCACTATTAAATTTTTTGTCAAAGTAATATTTTCACTGTTGTTTTATCTGCTCATCTTTTACCAACACCTTGTTATTAACGCTATTTATGCATCTTATACCATTCAAATCTTTGTTCTTCTTCTCCTTTAGTCCCACGACTTTAAATAACTATTTTCTCCTTCTTTTGAATACAATATTTTATAAAACTCATCATGAATTTTATATTTTGCATTACAGATGACCTTTTTAACTTCCCTTTTTGTTTCTTTGTATCTCTCATAAGCTTGATTAGCCTAACATTTTTTTAGCTCTTTATAATTGTATTGCTTCATTTTAACCGCTACTTTCACCTATTCGGTCCACCACCAAGATTTATTTTTAGAGATCGTTGTTGCTGTAGATTCACCAAGTGTCCCCTTAACCACTCCGTTGGAAACTGTTGTAATTAAATAATTTCTAAATAACAATAAAAAAATGAATTTGGAAATTATAAACTTGAAGTAATAGAAATTTATTAATTAACAACTGAAAGAAAAATAGAACATATATAGTTTACAATGTTGTTACAAATAAACTGTTGAAATATATACAAATATTGTATACATATGATACCAGACGGGATCATCGTTTACCGTGTTTCCTTAAATCCAATTTGCTCGCCACTAGAGTTGCTTTTGGCCTACTCTGGTAATGGACTCCCAATGTACAACGTCTGCTTACTACATCCCGATAGATACTACAATCTAGGCATTTAGTTGAGTCTCTTGTAGTGTGATGCCCTCACATACTCTCTATAAGACTGTGTGTATGTGTGCAAAATAAGTGTTGTGCTGTGTAATTTTCTGGATATCAAAAGTGGTTGACACATAGTCCTTTTATAATCAATAAAAAAATGCTACACTTTTTGCCATAAATCACCATTAGTAGGGGAGTTATCTCTGCTCCTTAATGTAGAGGTTAATGGGTGATAATGTGCGTTTATTTACATAATAACAGTTGTAAGGAATCCAATGCTAGACTTTCTTGTAATTTTTTGAAAATTTTGGGGTCTTTACATAATTTTTAAAAGTAGTTACTTAAAATATTCGGTCCGAACCATACATGCACATCCAACCCTAGGCTTGACCTAGGACCTGGATTCTGGCCCAGTCCCAGAACCAGATAAGGACAAGGATATGTCTAACTCGCCATGCGCAATCAAATACCAAACCCAGGCCCTAAGCCCAACCCCGGCCATGTTATCGACCCGAGTTCGGCTGGACGGTGCACGTATGTGTGGTGCTTTCTCCTCCATGTGTATATGTCACACTAGATTACGCATATGTTATTGTATTTATACAAGAGAGGAAGCTTTTAATTGGTCGATGTAGGATAATTCTCACATAATTTAAACAACCTACTTCAAATCTCTTTAAGCAACTTATTTTGAAGTCAATTTTCATTCACATTGTTAGTCATTTTGGACATGTGATATACTATCTTGAAACTCATAACGAAAGTTTTCAAAACTATTTGAGAATGGAAAAAAATATTAAATGGACCCCACTCAAAAAATTGTTCAAAGTTGGTTGAAAACCATGGCCAAAACTACAATTTTCCAACACACTCCGAATCAGTCTCTTCAGTTACCTTTACCTTAAAGGCTATCATTTTCATACCCTTCAACTTCCACCACTTAATCCTTGGTTCTTGAACTCGGTCTTTTTCTTTTGCTAGCTTTGTATACAATTATAAAAAACTAAGAGTTTTTGTTGCGTGGCGACAATCTATCCTGTAATAACTTTACAATCCTTACATAACTTTTAATCTACTTTCTTTGTAAGAAAAAACTCAATTTGACTTGCATTTGTTTGTCATCTATATGTCACAAAATGTAACTCTATTTTCTTAAGCCAATTATTTACTAGCATCAAGTTATAAGTCATTGCAGCCTCCAAAATGGAATATCCAACTCTATTCCTATCTCCAAAATCATATATCTCATGTACACCTTGAAAACCATCTTAACTTGCACCCACATTGCCTTTTGGATCCCCTCTAAGAAAAAGCTTCTCTTCATTACGTATTCCTCGTATTTTCTCTTCTAACTCCTCCCAAAATTTACTGTTAGTATTCTCATTGAGGTGCATAAAAACTTAGGAAATCTATAATCACCTTACCTAATACAAGCTTAATTAGTAAAATTTGATCATCGTTTCTCTTTACCTCGACTATATATTTTATTAAATTGTTGGAAACAATTAGCACATTTATAATATCCCTACCTAATACATGCTTAATAAGTAAAATCTGATCATTGTTTCTCTTCACCTTGACTACATTTGTCCGTTTGGATCCTCTCCAAGAAAAAGCTTCTCTTCATTACGTATTCCTTGTATTTCCTCCTCTAAATCCTCCCAAAATCTACTCTTAGTATTCTCATCCAGAACTACTTGAGATGCATAAATACTTTGTACATTTATAATCTCCTTACTTAATACAAGCTTAATAAGTAAAATTCGATCATCATTTCTCTTCAACTCGACTATATTTTTCTGTAAACTCTTGGAAACAATTAGTTCATTTATAATCTCCTTACCTAATACAAGCTTAACAAGTAAAATCCGATCATCCTTACTCTTCACCTTGACTACATCTATCCATTTGAATCCACTCCAAAAACCCTAAAAAAAAAAGTTTATCTTCATTACGTATTCCTCGTATTCCATATTCTAAATCCTCCCAAAATCTATTCTTAGTATTCTCATCCAGACCTACTTGAGGGGTATAAACACTTAGCATATTTATAATCTCCTTACCTGATACAAGTTTTATAAGTAAAATCCTATCATCCTTTCTTTGCACCTTGACTATATTTTTTTGTAAACTCTTGAAAACAATTAACACATTTATAATCTCTTTATCTAATACAAGCTTAATAAGTAAAATTCGATCATTCTTTCACTTCACCTTGACATATTTGTCCGTTTGGATCCCTTCCAAGAACCCTCCAAGAAAAACTTCTCTTTATTACGTATTCCTCGTATTTCCTCTCTAATGCTTCTAAAAAATTAATTCTTACTATTTTCATCCAGACCTACCTGAGGTGCATAAATACGTAGCACATTTATAATCTCCTTACCTAATACAAGCTTAATAAGTAAAATCCGATCATTCTTTCTCTTCATCTCGATTACATTTTTTTGTAAATAAACTCTTGTAAACAATTATTCTCACCCCATTTTTATTCTTATCCTGACCGTATACCATAACTCAAAACATCACGGTGCTATCTCTCTAGATTTTTTTCATCAACCCATTTAGTCTCCTATAAACACAAAATACTTATTTCCCTTCTATTCATCACTACTTCAATCTAAGTTAGTCGACTAGTCAAGGACCCAATATTCCAAGATGTCAAACAAATCCTATTTTCGTAGACAAACTTCTTTAACCGCATCCACACATGTAAATACAAGAATCCTTTGCCTATTTTTTGCCATACTCGAGTGCCGATGTGACACGTTGCTTCCAGGGAACGCCCTTTATCACTATATTCGGGATCCAATGTAACGCGTCGCGGAGAAAATACCTCAAACCTCACCAAAACTCACATTTGATCACATTTTGAGCCATCTCTGCAATTTCTTGCAACGTAATAAGATAGCACGTGGTGTACAAATATTAGATACGCAAATGAGAAAGAATCGAGTCCAGTTTTGGATTGTTCCCACTCGACTAAATTTGTTCAATAAACCTGATCATGCTTGGCTCGAGCGTACGATGAGCCACACAATTTTAAATCATACTCATGTTGACATCTTATTTTTAAATCTCGGATTCGAGCCTATCTTGTCTCGTCTAGTTAAAATAGTCTAGTTAGATTTTTTAAGGCCCTCACTCATTTAGTGAGCTCGGCTTGGTTTACAGGCAATTAATCATTCAATTGAGTTATCAAGCACTTTAAAAAGTCCAGTTTTAACATGAATTTACAGTAAAATCGTTATCCGGTAACAACTGAGTAGCAGATCTACCTAAACTTTCACTCTATAATTCCTTTACTTAATATATAGGTTAATTACTCAATCTTCTAAATTTGAACCATATGTATTTTGTACTTTCATTAAATAAACGGACCTGGGTCCTTATGAAGAAGAGCCAGATGTTATTCAGTCTGAATTGTTTTATTTAACGAGTCATATTTAATTATTTGATTCTATTTATTTATAAATGAACAAATTCGAACTGAGTTTAAATTTGTTCGTGAGCCATTCGGTTCGTATGCATCCCTGTATACAATCTGCAAAGGATAGTTAACAGCAACATTAATCTAACCCATAAAAATAATACTAAGATTTTTAGAATTACCACTTAGAAATTTATAGAATTGAGGTACATATTATATGTAGTACTGCTATTTGGTGGCACTAAATTTTATGGGAATCTTAATCAATTCCGAATGGATTCTATTTTGACTTTTGCGATAAGTGATAAATGTCGTTTAGTGTATAAATAAATAAATGCATTGCTTATCATATCGACCTTCCTTGGCAGTTTTAATTTGGCACCTCACATTTTATTTTTTCGGGATTGCATATGAATATGGATCTCTTTTCTCTGTCTTTTGTTTCAACTTTTTATTAACTACTTAGGGGGTTAAGTTTTTGTCTTTTGTTATAACTTTCTATTTTTAATTTGGCACCTCACATTTTATTTTTTCGAGATTGCTTATGAATATAAATCTCTTTTCTTTGTCTTTTGTCACAACTTTTTATTTACTGCTTAGGCGGTTACATTTTTGTCTTTTGCTGTAACTTTCTATTGACTACTTAGGAGGTTACATTTGGTTCGTTCATCGAATATTTTACCATGTCTCCTTTTCGGAACACTTGAAATTGTCGTTGTATGATCAATAAACTTGAAATCACCAAAACAAAATCATGATTTAACAATTTTAAGGGTGATGATGTGCACACAAAAGAAATTGATACCGAAATTGTATTGACAAAACATGTGGTTATGATTGAGCCATGTGACTTAATTGAAAATAATTTACAGGCCAACGCAAACACAGAGAAAGAAATGGAAATATTTTCACCCTCTTCGTCTGTCTCAAAACTTAATTTCTCTCGATTTTTCTCTTCAATTTCTATAATTAATCTACATGCATTTTATAAGTAATAATCATCTTATTGTGGGTATTGATTTTCTTTTCTTGTTGATGATATACCGTATTTGGATATGGGGTACCTATTGATTTAATACCCAAATTTACATGCTTCCGATGGAGAAGAGAAATTAAAAAAGAGAGTAGAGAATGACAACGAATTGAGTAAACGAATAATACATTATGTCTTTTCCACCCTTTTTCCCCATAAAATGATTTGGGCAGCCAACTCCGGAAAGACACGTGGTGTCCGTACCGTTTTCCAATTTTAATACTCCATGTTAATATATTTATTTAAATCTATTTTTGCGCAAGTGGTGATGTCAAAATCCATTTCCGATAATCGCACACATCTGTAATTGCAAAACAAGCGAGAAGAAAGAAGGGGTAGAAGAGGAGAACATATAGAAAAGGAAGGCGAGAGATCCAACGAGTTTTTTTTTATGACACAGGTAAAGGCCAATATTATGTCATCAGTTCACATGTTCCTAAAATTACTAATATGATGTACTTATTATAGTTTGCCAAAAAGGATGGTTAAATCTCATCAATAATTCGCAATATATTGTGGTAAATTAGGAGAAAAATTTTAAAACAAATTCTCCAAAGTGTATAGCGAATTAATATTTTAATAAATTTATAGATCGTCACATATATTGGCAAAATCAAACTAAACCTCACCCCTCTTTCACCCTCTTAACATATATTACTTATTTATTTATTTGTTCTTTCGTTCATTCGTTTTTTCAATGCTTTGGTGTTAATAATACTTTGGTATTATTTCCTTTTTTTCTAAACCTGACAACTTTTCCTTGCACAAAGAGAAACCTGGTTGATGTAATTGAATGAAAAATGTTTGTATCACCCACCAATTGCTAAAAAATATCACACTCGTTAATGTGGCGCTAATATAATAGAATTTATTGACTATTTTAGATATAATATATCCGACATATTAGAATATATTTTTATAACTTGTATGGGTAAAATTTTTTGTTAGAATTTGACTTAGTGTCCCTACGTAATCTTATTGAGAAACTAATATGGTGTTAATGTATCAAAATTTTACGTACTAATTTACATTTCCAGTTTTGCTAGGCGAATGATTATAGTTGAGCAGTCACACAACTAAACGAGTATATAATTAGTATGGATAAGAGGCGAAGAAGAATTGGCCCGTGTTCTAGCATTCTCTCTGGGGCAGCTCTGGGAAAAATTAGTATTTTTTATTTTATTTTACAATTTTTTGTAATTTTTTTCACGACTTGGTTGTCAAATTTTACTAATTTCTAAACATATAAGCTAGACAACCATACATATTCGTCTCGAGAATAACTGCAAGTTGAAAAATGTTTGCTTGAAAATTTGCTTTCTATAAATCTCTCTATCTTTATAAAATTTAACTGCTATTATTTCCAAATAATATAAATTCTTATGTTAACCCATAAATATAATGTAACTCCCGAAAATTTAGCAATTAGTGGGTGACACGAGCATTTTTCGTTCAATAACTTCAAACAAGTTTCTCTTTATGTAGGAAAAAGGAAATAACTCCAAAACATTGAAAAGACGGATAAAGAAAACAATAAAAAAAAAGTAATATATGTTAAGGGAGAGGGGGAGGTTTGGTTTGATTTAGCCTATATATGTGGTGAACAATAAATTTATTAAAATATTAATTTGCCATACAGTTTGGCGAATTTATTTTAAAATTTTAGTTAGAAGATGTATATACAGCTCGACTAATAACAACAATAGCCCTTAAGAAATAAAAAATATGTACAACAATCAATTACAATAGGAAAAATAACAAATGAAAAATTCAGTAATCAACACTCCCCTTCAAAATGGAGAATGAATAGAATAAACTCCCCTTTTGGAAAAAAAAAATTGTGCAAAAGTTGAGAGTTGAGGGGCTTGGTAAAAACATCTACTAATTGATAAGAATAATGGACATGCATAGTATACATCAATCATTTTTTAATATATTCTTAAATGAAATGCAATCGATTTCGATATGTTTTGTGCACTCATGATGAACAAAATTTGCAACCAAAAGTAAAGAAGGCTTGCTATAACTATAAAGTAAAATAGGGAGTGTAGAAAAGATATCAAAGTCTTTGAGCAAATTCAATAACCAAATGAGTTCACAAGCTGCCATTGACATAGCCCTATATTCTGCTTCAGCACTGCTTTTAGTTATCACACCCTGCTTCTTACTTTTCCAAGATATCAAACAATAATCTAGAAATACACAATAACTAGAAGTAGACCTTCTAATGTCTATGCAAGATGTCCAATTTGAATCAGTAAAGCCTCTAAGAACCAAAGAAGAATTACTAAGATAAAACAAGCCTTGAGAAGGACAACCTTAAAGGTATTTCACAATTCTAAGAGCAGCCCGATAATGAGTGTTGGGTGGAGCAGCTAGAAATTGGCTTAGAAAATGAACTGAATAAAAAATATCAGGTCTAATTATAGTGAGATATAAGAGTCTGTCAATTAATCTTCTGTATTGATTAGGATCATCTATGAGATTTAGATTATCAATACCACGCTTGAGATTAGTTTCCATAGGAGTCAGTGCAAGTTTGGCATTTAACATACCTGTATCAGAAATAAGCTCCATAGCATATTTCCTTTGACATAAACTAATCCCCTTATATGACTTTGCTATCTTTAAACACACAAAGTATCATACCTACCCCAAATCTTTGATGTGAAAAGTAGTATCCAAGGAATGTTTAACAAAAATCACCAAATCAATTGAATCACTTGCAAGAATTATGTCATCAACATATACCAAAAAGAAAAGAGAAAATCCTTGAGCATGAAGTACAAATAGAGAATGATTTGAGGAAGATTGTACAAATCCATGGCTAAGCAGTACAAAACTCAACTTGTAAAACCATTGTCTACTAGTCTATTTTATTCTATAAAGAGACTAAAGTAATTTGCAAACTTTTGAGCTGGTTGGATCTACAAAACTAGGGGAAGGCAACATATAAACTTCATCATCCAATTCCCCATGTAAAAATGCATTGTTAACATCCAATTGAGTTAAGTGCCACTGTTTTGATGTTGCTATATCAAGTAAAATCTTACAGTAGTCATCTTAGCAACAGGAGATTATATAGCTTCAAAATCAACACCTTCTAAATGAGTATAAGTGTCACTATTTTGTTGTTGCTATAACAAGTAAACATCTTATAGTAGTCATCTTAGCAACAAGAGATTATATAGCTTCAAAATCAATACGTTCTAATTGAGTATAACCCTTTGCTACGAATCTTTTCTTATTTTTTTCAATGCTACCATCTGCTTATATTTAATTATGTATACCCATTTGCAACCAATAGGTTGTTTATTAGGAGGCAAATAAATCATAATCCAAGTTTAATTATCCTCTAATGCTTTAATCTTAACTGACATAATTGCTTGCCATTTAGGATCAAAAGCAACCTCTTCATAAGTTCTACATTCAACATTAGAAGAAATGGCTAAACCATATTCTCATAAGAAGATGATAATTTTGAATAAGGTGGAAAAGAAGATAAAGAACAATAAGCAGAAGAATTCATTGAAAAATCATATAAAAGATAATGATAAGCTTTGAGATAAGAAGGTTTATTGACTTAGTAGATCTTCTAGGTGATATAATAGGATCGGAAGTAGAGGGTTTACTATTAGAAGAAGTATTATCATGGGTTGTGTAAGAAGGTTCATTAGAAGAAGGAACATGAAAGAAAATTAAAGAGGGATTAAAAGGATGAAGTTGATAAGGAAAAATATTCTCATAAAAAGAAACATATTTGGAAAGGAAAATTTGATGTGTTTCAAGATCATAAAGTTTGTGTCCTTTTATTACATAAGAATATCCCAGGAATACACTTTTTCTTGCTTTAGGAGCAAACTTTGTTCTATATGCACTCAAATTATTTGCATAACATAGACATCCAAAGGGTCTATAAACAACCAAACAATACTTCATAAGGGCTTTTATTTTTCAAGATAGGAGTATATATTCTTATGATATGGTATGCTGCAGTGAGAACATTTTCACCCCAAAACTTTAAAGGAATATGAGATTGAAACTTGATAGATCTAGCAACATTGAGTAAATGTTGGGATTTTCTTTCTACAAATCCATTCCGTTGAGGAGTTTTAACACAACTGGTTTGATTAATGATACCAAAAGAAGAATAGAATTCTGGAAGTATAAACTTAGTATCGTTATCTGTCATGATGATTTTAATGGTTTTATTAAACTGAGTTTTAATCAGATTATAAAAACTAATCAAAGTAGAACTTGTTTCTAACTTATGTTTCAGTAAATTAACCCAACTAGTTCTACTAAAATTATCAACAATGGTTAGAAAGTAATAAAAAAACTCTTATTGAAGCAAAATCATAAGGACCCCATAGATCACAATGAATGAGATCAAAATAAGCATTAGATTTTATTGAGCTATTAAGAAAAGACAATCTATGTTGTTTTGCAATATGACAAGCATCATAAGGAGAAGATGAGTGGCTACAAGCATACTAGGCATAGAAGACTAAAGAGCAGTCAGACCATTTAAAGAAGGATGACTAAGTCTAAAATGTCATACATTTGAACAAGTATTTATAGAGGATGTAAAGGAAGAAATTGAAGATGAAGTATTGACTGTGTTGTGAGAAAGGAATACAGTTGGATTCTTGAGAAAATACAGACCATAATGCTCTTCAATACTCCCAATTATCTTCCATGAAACCAGGTCCCATATAACACAATATTTGGCTTAGAAAGTCAGACTATAGGGTGAATATTTGGTTCATGGACTTGCATAAATGAGATTATGTTTGAAAGAAGGCACAATAACATATTATATAAAATGAGACCACTAATGAATGTGATTGTGCCTCCATGAGTTGCCTCAGCTATAAGCCATTTGGCAGATTAACAAAGGAAGATATAACATCAGTGATTTGAGAAAAATAAGATGTAGAGTTCACCATATGCTCACTAGCCCCTGTATCTAAAAGCCAAGGATTTGAAATGGAGGTAAAATCAGAAAAAACTATATTAGCATGACTGGAATCACCTATCATCCTAGTGAAAGTGAGATTAGAAGATGGATTATTGGAAGTGCATCATGTAGAAGAATTAGGAAATTGAGAAGAGTTGGATGAAATATTTTCTTCTTTGAGGTGTGGTTGCAGATAACTTCACAAACCCTGAAATTGTTGCTAAGTAACAGGAGCAAACAAATCAAAACTAGAGGTTGACAAAGGTTGAAAATCAAGAGGAGTTTTTGGATTAGGTGTTGATTTATAGGATGGATGATCTAGAGAAACAATAGAAGATTGGTTAGTATGAAGAAGTCTAGGAGATTGTCCTAGATTACTTTCCCTTTAAACTTCCAACCAGGTAGATATCTATGAAGCTTGTAACATTTATCCTTAGTATAATTAGTATCATTGCAAAAGTTACATTTTACTGTCTTAGCATTCGCTTTGTATTGTGCAGCATTAACTATATTAGAAGGGACATAATTTGTAATTCCATGTATGATATTGCTAACATTTCTCTATTTCTCTTCTTGAGTTAACATAGAATACATTTCATTTAAGGGTGGTAAAAGTTTCATCAACAAAATTTATCCTTAACAAAATTTGTCCTTTAATGGCTAAGTAACTATCATTCAATCCCATCAAAAATACCATTTTGAAAATTTTATGTTATCTGGCCATGAAACTTTCTAATAAAGAACATTCACATTGATTAATTTCCCCACATTTACATCTAGGAAAATGATTCAAAAGAGTGATGTCATTCCAGACTTTCCAGTGTAGTAAAGTAAGCTAGTATAGTGAGCTGTCCCAGTGTGGCAGAGTGTAAGGATTGATAAAGTTCATATAGTCTAGGTTCATTGCTTTGTGAAAACCTCTCAAACAACCCCTTCCACATTTTAAGAGAAGTTTCAGGGTATATAATTGATTGTACAATTTCTGGTTTACCAAGTTGAGTATCCATCCCATTACAATCAAATTACATTGCATCCAATTTCCATACATAGGATCATTCTCCAGGACAAGGAAGATTTCCATTCACAAAACCTAATTTGTTCTTATAGCCAAGTGAAATTTCCATTGCACAACGCCAAGAATAGTAATTAGGGCCACTCAGAATAGGATTGACAAGTGCAGAACCTGAAATGTCATTATTTCCAATGAAATATGGGCTGGTTGGTGGTATTGATTGAGAATAGGTTGTACAAATATAGGTGTATTATGATTTGTAGACATGATGTATACTCAAGCAATATATATATACTGCTAAACCAAAGACAATTATCAGAAACCTTAATTTCAACAATTATTAATCGCAAACACAAATCTTGATCAAACTGCTACAACGATATCGATTTCGCAAGAGCTGATAACCAATCAATCAGTAATATGATGATTCGCAGATGGAACCCTAACTGATCACCAATAATCAATGTATATCCTAAAATTTAGAGATTAAGAACAATCTCACCAGAAAATGGAATCAGAAACGAAGAAAGTTGACTAGCTGTGGAACCATCAAAGCTCTGAGACCATGTCAAAATACATTTACAATGATAGAAGCTATCTGCAATTACACGAAGAAGTAGAAGTCAGAATATAGAGAGAGAAAGAGAGAGATCAAAATTATATTTTATTTCTTCATTAACTGTCTCAACAAAATAGTTACAACACCTATACATAGCTCAGCTAATTACAACAATAGTCCCTTAAGAAAGCAACGATATGTACATCAGTCCATTACAATAGGAAAAATAACAAATGAAAATGCTGCAGTAATCAATGTGCCCCCTCAAGATAGAGAGCGAATAAAAGAAATTCCAATCTTAGATAAAAAAAAATGTGCAAAAGCTAAGAAGTGAGAGGCTTGGTAAAAATATCTTCTAACTGATGAGAATAATAGACATGCATCGTATGAATCAATGCATTCTGAATTTGTTCTTGGATGAAATGACAATCAATTTCAATATGTTTTGTGCGCTCATGATGAATAGGATTTGCAGCCAAAGCTAAAGCAAACTTGCTGTCACTATAAAGCAAAACAGGGGATGTAGAAAAAATATCAAAATCTTTGTGCAAATTCAACGGCCAAATAAGCTCCCAAGCTGCTAATGACATAGCCCTATATTCTGCTTTAGTACTGCATTTAGCCACCACAGTCTGCTTCTCGCTTTTCCAAGATATCAAACAATCACCCAGAAATACACAATAACCAGAAGTAGACCTTCTAGTGTCTACACAAGATGCCCAATCTGAATCTGTAAAGCCTCTAAGAACAAAAGAAGAATTGCTAGGATAAAACAAATCTAGAGAAAGACAACCTTGTAGGTATTTCACAATTCTAAGAGCAGCCTGATAATGAGTGTTGGATGGAGCATCCAAAAATTGACTTAGAAAATGAACCAAATAACAAATATCAGGTCTAGTTATAGTGAGATACAAAAGTCTGCCAATTAATCTTCTGTATCTACTAGGATCATCCATGAGATCAGAATTATCAACACCAAACTTGAGAATTAGTATCCATAGGAGTTAGTGCAGGTTTTGCATTCAACACACTTATATCAGAAATAAACTCCATTGTATATTTTCTTTGACACAAACTAATCCCTTTATGTGACCTTGCAATCTCTAAACCCAGAAAATATTGTGACTGCCCCAAATCTTTGATATGAAAAGTAGTATCCAGGATATGTTTAACAGAAGTCACCAAATCAATTGAATCATGGGCAAGAATTATGTCATCTAACATTTACCAAAAGGAAAAGAGAATATTCTTGAGCGTGAAGTTTAAACAGAGAATGATCTGAGGAAGATTGCACAAAACCATGGCTAAGCAAAGCAGAACTCAACTTGTAAAACCACTGACTACTGACCTGTTTTAATCCATAAAGAGGCTTAAGTAAATTGCAAACTTTTGAGCTGGTTGGATCCACAAAACCAGGAGGTAACATATAAACTTCTTCGTCCAATTCCCCATGCAAAAATGCATTGTTGACATCTAATTGAGCCAAGTGCCACTGTTTTGTTGCTGCTATAGCAAGTAAGCATCTCACAGTAGTCATTTTAGCAACAGGAGAATAGGTAGCCTCAAAACCAGCACATTCTAACTGATTATAACCCTTTGCTACTAATCTTGCCTTGTACCTTTCAATGCGACCATCTGCTTTATATTTGCAGCCAATAGGTTGTTTATTAGGAGACAAATCAGTCATAATCCAAGTTTGATTATCCTCTAAGGCTTTAATGCCAGCTAACATGGCTGCTTGCCATTTAGGATCAAGAGCTGCTTCTTTACAAGTTCTAGGTTCAACATTAGAAGAAATAGCTGAACAAATATTCTCATAAGAAGATAATTTTGAACAAGATAGAAAGGAGGATAAAGAACAGGAAGCAGATGAATCTAATGAAGAATCAGATAAAAGACAATGATAAGCCTTGAGATAAGGAGGAGGTTTAGTTGGTTTAGTAGATCTTCTAGGAGATATAATAGGAGCAGAGGTAGGTGGTGTACTATCATCAGAAGTATTATCATGGGTTGAGTAAGAAGAGTCATTAGAAGAAGGAGCAGGAAAAGAAATTAAAGAAGGATTAGATGGATGAAGTTGGTAAGGAAAAATATTCTCATAAAAGGAAACATCCCTGGAAAGGAAAACTAGATGTTTTTCAAGATCATAAAGCTTGTATCCCTTCGCTGCATAAGAACATCCAATAAATGCACATTTTCTTGCTCTAGGAGTAAATTTTGTTCTATGTGCACTCAAAAGTATTTGCATAACATAGACATCCAAAGGTTCTAAGATGAGAATAGGAAGGCACACAGCTGAACAATACCTCATAAGGGCTCTTATTCTGTAATACAGGACCCCAGAACTTTAAAGGAATATGAGATTGAAACTTGAGAGATTTGGTAACACTGAGTAAATGTTGGTGTTTTCTTTCTACAACACCATTCTGTTGAGGAGTTTCAACACAACTGGTTTGATGAATGATACCACAAGAAGAATAGAATTCTGGAAGTCTAAACTCAGTACCGTTGTCTGTCCTGATAATTTTGATGGTTCTATTGACTTGTTTTCTTCTATATATTTGAAATTTCCAAAAAAAAA
>MKEJ01057095.1:0-10897 GCA_001753735.1 Embelia ribes
ACCAGCATTCCCAAACTAGGCCTTAATAGACTCCATTGTATTTATTGACTCATACATTTTTATTGCTTGAGGGGTGGTCTAATCTAAATCATAAATTCAGCAAATCACCAATGTTGAAATTGAGAAAGAAGCTAGGACCATCGAACTTAAAACTTGTTACCATATAGACCACAGAAAACAAATAGCCTCAGCTTTTCCAAAGGCACAAAAACTTACAAACTAAAAATTAAGGACAAATAAAAGCTGGGCTTTTAAGCCACAGCCAAACAAGCCCAAAATAATCCCACGAATTATAATCTAAACCAGAACAACTAGTTCAATATGAAAGACATAACCCCACTTGTATCAGTGTCCCTAAACGGCATCCTATATTTTTAGGAACTAAACTAAAGGGAACCCCACCATGTATCCAAACACTATTCAATCTCCTAAATATTAAGGGATTTGCTACCATTCTCCCCTTGATCTTTTAAGTTTCCTTGCCCGGCGTGAGCATTCTCCACACATCGGATTCTCTTTTAGAGTTTTAGGTATAAAGATTAAAATTCAAGCTTTAAAACAGTTATACCGTTGGGAATGCCATTATACTTATTGTTATACTCTTAAATTTGTAATTGCAACACTAACATGAACAGCTCGCCCTTCAACATCGGCTCACAAGGAGGGGGTGCCAGTGTAATTATAGTTCGTTTGGTTGCAGTTTTTCAGTAAATAAGTTATCTTAATTCTGACTAAGAAAAAAACAATATTTAGACAAAAAAAAAACAAATAAATTAAGTTTAAAAACTGAGCATGAAAAAGCTATTCAACCTTTAAGCAAATAAGCCTTTAAGCAAATAAGCCGAAAAGCTAAAGCATATAAACTGCAATCAAACAACCCCTTTATTAGGGCAAATAGAGGCAAAAAAAACTCAGCTTTTTCAATTCACTTACGTGTCTATCCCCCACAGGGATTTTGACCGAGTAAGACTGCGGAAACGACATCGCATTGCTCGCCAACTCAGACTCCGCCGAACCCACGCAGCCTTTGACTCCTAATTTGGTGAATTTACTGTTACATGGTCTTATAGATACGGAATATGGGAAAGACAGAGTCTTTCTGCGGCGGCAGAGAGATGAGGAGAGGGTAAGCGTGTATTTGTTGAATTGGGTGTTGTGTTTGTTGAATTGGGTGTGCGCAAGGGTTCCGCCATGGAAGCTAGGGTTTACTAACATTACTGGGAAGTGAAGTGGGGAGTGTAGAGGAAGAAGAAGAGAGAGAGAGACTTATCCGCTTGTGGGAGAGATCGAGAGAGAGGTTGGGGTTTTGGGGCTTTAGCTCTTTTTGCAATTTAATAATTAATAATATACGTCTAGTAATGAACAATATCATAAATGATAATAATAACTCATACTCCAATATAGTATTACCGAAAGGAGTAGGATTTTTCTACATTTTTACACATAGAACAATTTTATCTGTGTGTCTTACACGTAAATTTTGTGATTTCATACACTTTAAAATATTTTATTAATATCAAAATAAATCATTATGACATATTTGGATAGCAAAAATCCGGAAAGAAGAGAGGAGATGAGAGAGACTGAGGAAGTTGTTGGATTTTTGGGTTTTTAGCCTTTTTTATAGGAATACTTAATAATTAACTCTTTTTTTTGTCTTTTTTGCTATTTATGGTGATCAATTTTTAATAATTTTTTTTTTTTTTTTTGCATACAATCGTTCAAGTGCGCTACGTTAGATTTTTATGAAATCAAAATAAATTTGATGTGGCATATTTGATAGCATAATGGAAGAGGAGGGTTGAGATACTTGAGAGAATGAGGGGAAGGTTTGGTTTTAGCTCTTTCTATAACAATATTTAATAATTAACTTTTTTTTTTCTTTTTTTTGCTATTCACGGTGATCGATTCTTAATAACTTGATAAATTATTGTAACATTTAATTAATAGCAATTCATGCTCCTGGATATTATTTTACTCGAAAATTAAAGAAATGGGAACTAAGTAATGGTATTTTTATTTTTATTTTGAGTTAATTAAATAATAGTATTATAAGAAAATATTCTCGCTCACCATTCATTCCATGCGAAACATTTACCCACTGATGTGGCGTGATTTGTCAAAATTTATTTGTGATTCTTATTTGTAATATATTGAACTATTTTACTATATAATAGTACGGATAAGTGTGTGAAAAATAATAGAAATTGTGCAAATAATCATATGATAAAGTATTGTGCTATAATTTTACTTTTATAGTGATGAATAGATTCTAAACACAAAATTATTTGACAATTATAGTAAATGATTGACCACACCAGATGGTTGATCATACGAGATCAAACATTTATAAGATAGTTTCTTGTGGTGATACACGTATTGCACGTATCTTATATTTGTTTGGCATTTTAATTATTATTTATTTGAATTTTAAGTACAATAATTGTATAATATTGACTTAAACTTGTTATAAACGTAGAAAAAAATCCAATAATCCATTAGAATATTTATTAACTTATATGACATAAATCTTCTACATATTATATAATAAATTCAAACAGTGGGATCGTTGAAATGTATTATTTAAGCATATGAGTGCACTTTGTTCGCATAATGGAAACTTACTTTTCCAATCATTATAAAATAAGCCCACTTTATGATATGAATTTTTTTGATTAATGTATCAAAAATAGTATTTTTCTAAATTCTTTGCAAACTTGTAGATGTATTGGGCTGTAATGGAATATTTTTATATGGGCTTTATAAAATTGAAGGTTGCATTTTTACATGCGCCCAAAAACATTAGAAACAGGATTGTAAATTATACATATTCTTATATAAGTATAATTCATATTCACCATTCTTGTAGAAATTTTATACATTATAAATCTTGTATGATAAATGTGTCAATTTTATTTGTGTGGATCACCACTAATGTAAATGTATTTTTCATCAAAGTTGTATGAAAACCTATACGTATTCTTGTATGAATTTTATTTGTATTCATCCAAATTTATCAGTCTATTAAAATTAAATTCTTACTTTATTGTGACTAAAAAATTTTGTTACCTTTCAAACCTTTATTACCAGAAGATATTATTTGGAAACTGTCGGAGAACTCATGCCTAATGCGTTTGGGTCACTAATTTTTTAATCAGAAATTGAGATTAAATGTATGAGTCCGCACAAAAATTAAATTTGAAAAAAAATATATAATCTTAACCTTTGATTTTAAAATTTAATTTATTCTTTTTAAATATTTTTCTCATCATTTCTTTCTAGCTATAAGGGCAATAGTTGTAATGTGTTTAATTCTCGTAATGATAAACAATTTCAACATAAAAAGTGACTAATATTTTTGAAAATTTTCAAAAAGAAAAGTTTATCACGGAAGGAGAACATGACACCGCTAAGGGCTCAAATAAAGTTCCCCTAATATAGTGTCTAGGATTAATTATCCCACATAGATTCCCAACATGGCATTATATTTTGTCACGAATATTTCCACCTTACTACAAAAAAAAAATCTAAAATATTATCTGTCCAAGCTCAATAATTTAATAGTGATGCAAACGAACCGAATAAGTTCCTTATTTTATTATTATTATTATTTTAAAGAGTTCCTAATTCATTGCCAATTTTAAGATATGGCCAAATCTAAACAAACACGATGCATCGGATATGATTCATATGAACCACTATACAATTTATTGAGAGGCGCCATTATAGGTCACATGTTTAGAAACCAAATTAGAATTTTTAATGTCGCATTATTAAATCCATATATATATATATATATATATTTTATTTTTTGGGTTGGGAGGACCGTAAAATGAAAAGTATTAAAAATTTTTAAATTTTCTATATATAAATTTTAGAAGTTTTCGAGACCGAAAATAATTACCGTCCCCCCTCTTCAGTCCGCCAATGAATACACACTCACAAGTGGAATGTGTAACTTATACATAGTATGTGCTTTACGTTAAAAACCTAGTAACAAAGGCAAAATAAATAAGTGGACCAAAATAAGTAATGAGACGAAAAGTGGAGGGGATAGAGTAGTTTGGTGCATTGTCACAAACCACGTGTTAATAACACTAATGGCCCCCAGTTTCTGGGAAACAATTCTCTGGTCCTTAGAGGTTCAATTGAAACACTAATTGTTCCCATAATTTCAAACGGCAACAGATTTGGTTCCAAATTCCTAATACGTGAAGATTTGGTCATTTTGTAGCCTTATTCTAATTTCAAAGTCGCTACCATGGCCCGGGTCGGAGCCAAAAGTTGGAGCAAATGAAGGCACAATTTACTTTTATGCATAAAATATAAAAGTTGTTCAAAATAAAAAAATAATAATAATCACCATTAATCATTAGCAAATAATTACTTAAATTATATTTTAAATGTTCTGACATACATAAGTTGTTTAAAAAGTTTTCATTATACTCATTCCGTCTCATAAATCTAGACCTATTTCTTTTTCACTTGGATTAAGAAGTTACATTAATAATGATGATCGAGAAATTAACTTTATCATTAATCTCTCAAAAATACATATCATTATCATGAGAGATAATTTATTGATATTGTAAAAAATGGTTGATATTGATAAAAAATTATCATATTAAATAGGGATATAATAGGAAAAAAATTTCAACACTATTTTTTAAAAAATAAAACAAATCTATGCATTGAAATGTGCGAAAAACGAAAGATAATTTATATTAATGGGAGGGAGCTAGTATTACGCTTTTTGGTAAAAAAGTTCTAACAAGTCAAAAGACATTATTGTCAACAACAAACTTTAAATGGTCAAGAACTATAATAATATAATGAAAATAATCTTAAAAATAATAGTGAGGTATTCACAACTTGTACATAATGAATATTATAAAATTCAAGGGAGATTATGAAAAATGAATTAAATAAAATAATAAAAAGGTGGTCGCAAAGTCCAATTATCATTCTCACCGGTGAAATACTTACTCAAGCACAAAGAACCATCCCAGACATAGTCCATTTTGTTACCAAAATTCTTATATTAGTATATCATGATGTTTTAATAATTATATTATATTTTGCCGCGAATATTTCCATCTTACCAAGAAAAAATCTAAAATATTATTTGTCCCCACATGGATGTCAAGCTCAAAAATTTAATAGTGATGCAAATAAATGGAATAAGTTCCTAAATCATTAACAAATTCAAGATAAAGACCAAATCTAAACAAACATAACGCAATGGATGTGAACCAGTGTACAATTTACTGAGAGCCGCCAATAGAAGTCACATGTTTAGAAACCTAATTAGAGTTAGCAGATCTAAAATTTTATACTAGGAAGTCCGATGCTATTACCGAATATAGCAATCCAAATATTTTTTTATTCGGAGAGACCATATAATATAAGATATTAAAAAAATTCAAATTTTATATTCATAAATTTTATAAATTTTTGAGATTGGGAGACAGTGTCCTCTTCAATTTGCCAATGAATGCAGGGACATGGTTCGCATGTGGTTGTGTGCTTTACATTAAAAACCTTGCAATAAAGTCAAAACATAAAAGTGGCCTTCAAAGCATTCACACCCGTTTTTCTAAATGAGTATTTCTTCCTTCTTAATTTTGAGAAATCTCCAACGTAGTGTTTTTATTAAAAAATAAATAAAAATAAATAAATGTTACAATAACTTCTTCAATAGAAAAAAATATTATTCATAATTTTTCTATGTAAAAAATAAATAATTTTTTGTATTCAAATAAAAAAAATACACTAATATATTAACAATATATATTTTTAGAATTTATTATTTATATATATATTAATATTTTTAACGACATAAAAATAAATTTTTAGACAGATTAGTATGACTTAATTCAACGAGTGTGAATGCCCTAAATAAGTGGTGAGGCGAGAAAGTGAAGGGGATAGAGTTTGGTGCATTGTCACAAACCACTAGTAATAGTGTGAATAACACTAATGGCCCCCAATGTCTGGATCACAATTCTTTGGTCCTTAGAGATTCAATTGAAACACTAATTGGTCCATAATTTTAAACCGAGACAAATTTGGTTCCAAAATCCTACATGAAATAGATTTGGTCATTTTGTAGCCTTGCTCTAATTTCAAAGTGGCTACCATAGTCAGGGGTGGAGCCAAAAATTGAAGCAAGGGAAGGCACGATTCACTTTTATACATAATATAAAAGTTGTTCAAAATAAAAAAAGAATCATCAATAATCATTAGCAAGTAATTAATTATATTTTAAATGTTTTGATATACATTAATTGTTTAAAATGTTTTCATTATATTACTTGTATGTAAAAAGTGATGAGAAGTTATAAGATATTAATGTCAACAATAAATTTTAAATAGTCAAAAACTACAATAATATGCTGAAAATAACCTTAAAAGACAAAAATAATAGTAAGGAACTCATAACTTATACATAAATATCTATTCAGTTAAAATTTGATACTATTTGGAGTACTTAATCATAATAATGTAATGAAATTGAACAAAAGTAATGAAATTCAAAGGAGATAATGAAAATTAATTTAAAGAAATGAAACAAAATAAAACAACAAAAAGATGGTCTCAGTGACTCGAAGTCCAATCATCATTCCCACAAGTGAAAAATTTTCCAAGTATAAATAACCATCATAGGCAGAGCCTGTTTTGTTATTAAATTTCTTATATTAGTATATCATGATGTTTTAAACTTTTAATACTTATATCATAAATAATATCTATAAAAAAAATTTAAATATTTGTTCTGCCAAACTAAGGGGGGGCACGGGTCCACCCTTATCGTTAAGGATGACTATGAATCCATGATACTCATAAATTCTGCTACTTTTTCAAGATTTGGGTACCATTACTGTTTGAACTGAAAAAGTAGTGAGCAACGACAATCGTACTTTAATGAAATTATGGGGTTCATTATTGTAATTAAAGCCAGATAAGATAGGATTGACTTTTTGGTGTGACATTTTATATTCCTTTTTTCAATGGTTTAATTTGAAATTTATATACGGAGTCAATTTACCCTAACACTAATATTATTTAATATTATTATGAGATAAAATATAGGTCAAAAAAATATAATTTTTTATATATATATTTATAAAAGTGTTTTTACAATTTTTATTACAAATTTTATTTATGTAACTCACAATTTGCATCTAATTACCCTTGAGTCACGCACACTTCCTCCTATAAAAATTACCATGTCCACATGCTATGCATTACAACATGCCATTACCTCTCTCTCTCTCTCTCTCTCTCTCTCTGATAAACTTCTCTTTTATAATTTTGGCTTAAAATTTCTCATATAAACAGCTAGCTATTTTAATTTTTATCATCTTTGTTAAGTGGTGGTTTGTTAAATATGGAAAACAAGGTTTTAATTTCAGTATTTGTTCTGTTTCTGGGGCTTTCATCGGTTTTCTTATCTGATGCTGTTCCTATATCCGGTAAGTGATGGAAAATAAGATGTGAATTTAGATATTTAAAGTATTAATTAATTGTTTTTGGCTTGTTTTGTACAGATACTATTGCAAAATTATTTAGTGCTAACTATGCGCAATATATTGTTGTGTTGATTAACAGGAAGCATGAAATCCCTTAGGAATGAAGTTGCTGGAAAGAATTTATTTTCCCAGGTCTGGTTGCAGTTTTTAAATTCAAAATTTTTCATTTTTTTAAACTTAAAATTGGTATATATTGGCTTTTAGCTTTTATGATAAGTTTTTTTTTAACTTTTATCTAATAAGACTAGATGTATTAAGCTGCACCCATTTTTTTTTTCCCACCCATTTTTTTTTCTTAATATAAAAAAATAGCTTTTTTGCCTAGCATATAATTTTAAAAAGACACATGAAAAGTATGCATAAAGGAAGGATGTTAAGTATTCTTACAAAGTTCTAATAGAAAGTGACTTTTGCCCGCCATTATTTTAGTATTCTTAGAACTATAACTGAGGTTTAAAATTTGAAAATTCCCATTTATTATATTAAGAAAGTTGTTCGTAACTTAATTTGATTTTCTTGATGATTTTTCACTATCCACTCTGTAATGCTAGTAAACTTTTAATTTAAAACAATAATATATTGGTTCTTCAATTTTAAGCACAGGAGGAGATTATGAGGACACGTGTCAAGCTTTCACTAATGGAAGAGAGGAAGGCTATTGAGATCACAGATTATTCAGACCCGGGAGCAAACAATGACCATAACCCTCCATGCTGCTCATAAATTTTAGTTTATCGAATATTTTATTTAAAAATTAGATAATATTTAGTTGTTTAATTTTTAAGTTGAGCTTATTTGTTATTTTGATCTAAATAAAATATAAATTTTAAGTTTGATGTTTGCTTAAAAGTATCAAGCAAACAAACCATTATCTTGAGCTAAGAATTGAGATATTTGATTTTAGAATTGGTAAATTTTTATTTTGTTAAGAAACATTGGGGTTTCTTTAGGCCTTTGTTGTATATATGATATTGTTATACTTTGATTTGCCTCTAGTTAAGATCGGATATTTGTGAAAGTTGAAAACATTTTATATTTTGGTTCATTTGTTGCTAGCAATCAATTAAGAAAGATAAGCATACTCTTAATTGTAGCAAGTATGTAAATAAATTAAAAGAAAGTTAGTGGGACTAAGGTTACGCAAATAAGACAGTTTAATTTCAATCTCACAACACATTAAAAAGTCATGTGATTATTAATAAACCAGATCCAAACAATCATGTCAACTATTCCTATAATGAGGTGGATCAAAGTGAAATTTGTAAACTCACAAATGTTGAGAAAACGAGATAGAACTAAAAATATTTTTTTTTAATATCGCGCACTGACAGTATTAGATTCAAACCAGAAATTAATTATCAAATATTTGCACTTGACCCAATTTCCTTCTTTTCCCGTTCAAATTAGACTTGTTCACAGTGGAAATTCTATATTCATCAACATATAATAAATTTACATACTGTCACTTAAGATTAAATCAAAATTATGCAAATTTTAATATTGTTGAATTTAAGAGGACATGTATCTTTTCAATATTTAAGTTATATATATATGTGGTCCATTGTAAGTGTGATTGGTGGATTTTTAATCGGTGTGAAATTGAAGGGAGGGTCCATTTGCCACCCCAAAAGGAAAGACATCGCAAACAACAAATAAATATTTCAACATCACATTTTCAGCTTGGTCATGATATTTTTTTTTTTGAAAAAAAAAAAAGTAAAAAATGGGCATGTTGTGACTTCAATTTTATCAAATACAGGCCATATGGGTACTTATCAGCTATTACCCTAATTTATTAATATGATCAATGTGACAAGTATAATTCATTTGTATAAAAAGTTGGTATCAAGGATAAATGCGTTTTCACTGGTACACAGAATTTTAAACTGTTGTTTAACAAACAAATATGTGAGTTTTTAATATGATTAAAGCGCATTAGGGTGTTGCAGCAAAAATTGACTTGGTTGAGAACCAATAGTAGCTAGCAACAACTTGTGAACTTGAATTTTAAATTAGTTAATTTTAAGCTATATGAATTTATTTTGTTTAATAAAAAATAAATTAATTTATTTACTTAAAAGTTGCAATTATGCTTTTTTGTCACCAAAATTTTATCCCTTGACTGAACTCCTGCATTTGATTCAATTAACATTAAAATTGATGATACTTGAAATTTTAGGGCTTATTCATTCAATTTCATATTTTGATTTTCACAGGATGAAAATACCATTTGGTAAAAAAAATTATAAGTAATAAAAAAATTTGTATATATGTCATGTGAACTTGAATTTTAAATTCCAAATATCTTTAGTGCATGTTGGTAGGTGTCTTAGCTTCTTATTCTTTCAGCTTTCCTTTTTTCAATATCATATTTCATAAACTTAGAAATTATTCTTGTAAGGCCGAAAACTCTTGGTTATTCTCCTAAATTATTTTTCTGTCTATCGTAATGATCTATTTATGTGGTAAAAACTTATTCAATTTATCAATTTCATCTGTATACTTTGATTCTTTGTAAGCTGGAGTAAGTTAACAAATTTTCATGATTGAATATATTTAATTACTAGTTTGTAGCCGGTGCAATGCACGAGTTATATGAATTATTTTGTAATTTGGATATTTTCATGACATATTTTTTGGAAGTTTTTTTTGTTTTTTTTCTTAAATACTCATGAATCTTAGAAATTCATAAATTTTATACAAAAAACTTGGACAAAATAAATTGTTAAAAGTGTCCATCATGTACCGTTCAATACCCAAATTGTTCAAATAGATTAGCATGTTTTTATTCTACATTGAGATTCTTACGTTTCTATCTTAAGACTTGATGTGCATAATTAAAAATATTCATGTTGGATTCTTGTAGGATCAATTGTAATATTTCAATAATAGAGCAGTTTGAACGGGAAAAAAAATAAAAAATAAAATAAAATTCAAGATGAATATATAAGAAATATTTAAAATTACTTCCACTAAATAAAGATAATAGAAAGTAAATATGTATCATACAAAAAATTCCTTATTACGCATTTATATCACTTTTGTTCTCATAACACACATATCTTTAAGTTGTATTTGTATTTTCGTTCCCAGATATTTACCTTTGTATTCGTATTCTTATGTTGTACGACTATAAAACATGATAATAAGGTCTTTTGATTTGTAATTATGTATCCCATACTTGCATGTGGAACTTGTTGCATGACATTACTGTTGTTTAAATTATCGGGGCGTTACAATTGGTATCAGAGCTCTAAGTTTACAAACCCCAAGGGAGTTGTTGGTTATTGGGTTTGTTAATTAAGAAATCTCGAATAAGTTGCGTCTAGAAAGTTGGGGTACACTATTAGGAACTGAGATATCTA
>MKEJ01057097.1:0-13703 GCA_001753735.1 Embelia ribes
TTTTTCGTTTCAATTTACCCCTATCATTATAAAATTTCTCTTATAATAATAAATTATTAAAATAACATATACAATTTCTTTAAAATATTAACTAAAAAATAAATCATTTACATGTCATATACCCTTTTAACATATCTTTTAAATATATTATTTAGTCAATTTATCTATATAATTAAATATTTATGATTAAGTTAAAAATATGCATTAAATAGATCACTTATCCTTAACAAATCTACTTGCACACTAATTTTTACCAAAATAAAAAATGATGGATTATTATTTCAATATAATATCTATAATTAAAGTTAAATTTATTAATGATACGAGTAAATTGAAACGGAACGAAAAAAAATTGGAATATATTAGAAAAAGACTAATAGCAAGCAGGGTAAATTAAAAGATAAGTAGCAAATGGAAAGGAGATTAAAACGCCAAATTAAAACAAATGAAAGCTTAAGGAAAAAATTAAAACGAGCCTAAAGAGATAGGGTATAAAATAAACTTTACTATATTTTTAATTGAACCTTTGTGTTCATATTGCACTTATTATAAAGTATTAATGCTCATTGATCTAATCTAATTTGATAAAATATGCCACCATAAAATTTTTAAGTTCTTAAAACTTAAAATCTGAAAGAAAACAAAAACCTGGCTATATTTTACTACCGTTGGTACATGGAGTAGCAGATTACTGCTTTTCTTTTCAAATCCTCATTATAAACATGACATGAAAGAGAAAAAAGTTTAAGAAAACAAAAAACAAGAAAGTGAAATTGGGAAACAAGCACAGATACTCATTGTCCATTAATTCCCACAATTTATTTAACCATAAAATGATTTCCAGGCCGGTAAAAGCATCAATCAATTAACAGCCCGTTCTGGCACAAACTAGTCCAATGATCCCTCTCAACATGAAGTCAATTTCACAATTAAATATCCTTCCCCTACACAACCACGATGAAAATAAGCACGGTTTGACCCAGACAATTCATATATGCATATATGTTTGAACAAGGTAAAGTCTGCTAATAAAAAGCATATTTACTTGCCCCTCCATGAGACTGAATTCCCATTTTGTTCACAGAAAAATTAAGTATTCATGGAGAAGCCCATTGGAAAAAAAGGCAAAGGTTGCCTCGAGCAGGTGTCCAATTCCCACAGCTGAAGAAAAAGCTCCCTAGCTTCGGACCTGGCTTACGAACCCTCCCTTGTTTGCTCTTCACCCCGCAGAAACAGCAAGGATAAAACTGGAATGTCAGAGGATGCTGATGTGGCGAAGAGGGTTGCTGCTGTGACACCATGGAATTGTTGGGTGACTGACCCTCCAGCTCGTTGGTAATGCAGAATTTGAAGCCCTTGTGCATGATGAGAGAAAGAAGGTGCGCTGTGTTCTTAGCATCATCGAGACCACAGTGAGGACGGCCCTGCCACGTCAGCCCAGCCATCTCCACTGCCTCTTTCAGAGTAACGTATCTCCCCCCACCAAAAACATGTTGAAAAGGAACTTTCAAGTTGATCCATCTGGCAAACAAAGAAACAGAAAGATGAATCCATGTTCTGCCTTCAACTACAAAAAGAGCACTTTCTAGTTCTGAAACTTAACACTAAAAGAAACAGGTTTGGTGGGTTAATTTCCGCAACAGATTTGTCCTAAAAACACCCATATTGTAGGAAAACCTACTATAAATGCCAAAGAAACTCAAAGAAAAAAAAAATTGACATAAAAACTTTTCAATGGTTGGGTGTGAAACGATGGACTCTTGTCAAAAAGAAAATCACGTAAGATGCTCTTCATCAATTTACCGATTAAAATACTGTGGTTTGCAGATATTCTTGTATTGGCACTCAGATTCCAACATCACCTGGCAATCCCAATTCGACCAAGTAACCATGGTAAAGTTTCCGTTTTTAAGTCCTTTATGCTCAAGCCACTTGTCATGCCTAAGGAGGGCTTCACTAAGAGTCACACCTCTATCCACCTACAACACAACCGAGTGTGAATAAGTGGACAGAACTAGTCAAGGGATAGAGGAAAAAAAAATGATGATGAGACAACCAAATGAAGAAGGTAGCACAGCAAAGCAAAAATATTCCATAATACCTGTTCCCTCTACTCTTTCACATGGAGCCAAAGTTTTGTTCTTTTTTCACAAGTGGGGATGGATGAAGACAATGAGCTTACGATTAATTTATATTTACATTAGGTGATAAATATTAACAATTTTCTCTAAGTAGATGCGTGTTTCACTTACTAGTTACAATTGAGCAATTAACCACATTGATATGACCATTGGATGCAGATAATTCATCTCCACCTACCATCACGTCAGATGCTCTATGTAACAACAGGGACCAAAAGTGAATTTACTATCAATTAAATACCTCAACTTGATTCAGATAAATTTTAAACCATACTTAAAGCAGAATCAGATACTCTCGCTAGATCCAGACATCTCTTCTAAGATAGACACAAAAAAATCAATTAATCTATAAAATGGACATGAGGTCGTAATCAGACCCTACACACCTAACCCCCACCGCAACCAACACTAACCAAAATAAAGAGGAGGGGAAAAAAGGTGCATTGCTGAAAGAAACTAGGACACAATATTCCAATCACCAATGTCATAATAAAGATCCAAAAGTAACAAGTGCTCGAACATAACTTAGTACCAGTATATTCTCCGAGAGATAAAAGGATATCTAAAGAACACAAGAAAATAAAGCACAGAAATGCATTCAAAGGGCACAATCTGTTGAACTCAAAAATTCAATCAGCATATAAAAAATCTTGTAACATAACTTTGTCCATAATTCTTAAAAGTAACAACAATGGATCAACAAACCTGAATTTGCTGGATGCCAGTCAGATCCTTGCAGAAGTCACTGAGGTTCTGGTTACATGTTGGCCTCACGTACGTTTGGAAACAAGCTTCAAGCTGCCCCGTCAGACCATTCACAATTACAGATGGGAATTCAATAATCTCTTGAGGATTAGGAACTTTTCCCTCATCACACGTGGCCTCGAAGTCAATAACCACAAAATACTGAAACTCTTGCAACTGATTCTCATACAAGTAGCCTGGAGTTATATACCCAACCTGAGCATGTTGGAGACGGTTGTTCACTGGGTAAGGGCAAATCTGGTTCCTGAGTGCATATTGCCAACACTGCACATTTACTGAGTACGGATAAATATTTAGCCAAAAGCTAGGTGAGTAGGGTGGGCTTTTGCGAAATTCTTTTGATGCAACAGATTCACTAACCACACCAGGTTCCTGTTCCACATTGTTACCACCAGGAGGAGCCAAACCTTCATCTTTAAGTTCAGGAACAGAACTTCCATTGCTGTGTCGATTAAAATGAAATCCCTTGCTCTTGAGGCACTTCACGGCTGCCCCATGATTCCGTTGTATAGATTCTAAAGAATAGGCAAGAGGAACAAAGAAATAATACAACAAAAAATACTTAAAATAACCTTCTAAAAAATATGCTGAACCAAGAAAATATGTTTCTGTTCGGAAACTGTCACAGAAATAAAAGAAAACTCAAAGTGAGTTCAACTCAACTCAAACAATCCTTTTCCAAACATTACAGTCACCAACGGTGATCCGTATCTCGTTAAGATGCATATAATTCAATGCCAATTAAGGAACCAACCACAAAAAGGAAGCGTCAAGAAAATGGCATTCAAACAAACACAAGAAGAATTCAACTAAAAGCCATCCCTTATTATCCAAAATATGGTGGTCCAAAAGAATGACAAAAATACCAGTGAACTCTCAAATCAAATCCCTTAACGAAAAACATGGGTGTCAAAATCTTTCCATGAAGGGAACAAAAAAAGAAAATGGGAACAAGGATTTGCCTATCCTTCGTACTTTTGAGTGGCCAACCCCAGTGACTCCAAATAATAAGGGCAAAAAAGCACCACATATTATGGACAACGAAACAATGAAGGAACACATCTACTATGTAACCATTAGAATTCCCCATACAACACCATTCCACCACCACATCCCGTTTTCTCAATATAGTGGTTAGAATTGATAACACAAATTTCCAGGTGATACTTTCACTATCCACACTTCCTTCAACGGAAAAGATTGATCATGGGATGTCAGAGTTCTATAAAAAAAGTTTCAACTGGGACATTTATTGGTCTTCTCATGCATGACAAAGACATCTAAATCAAATGTAAAGGAAAAAGAAAAAGGAAATGAGAACCAAATTTACTTCTGCATTCGAGAAAAAGGCATATAAAACATACTAGTAAATTATTCCAGTGCTAATTTTTCTAACTTTGAGAAATCCTTCTTTTGAACCTAATATAAGCATCTTTTGAATAATACTAGCATTGATGGACTCCTACCATAGGTATCAATATCACCTGATATCTCATTTATCAAAAAGAAAAAGGAAAAAAAGAAAAAGAAAATCTTCCCAGACCTCTCATATCTAAAATTTCCAAGAAATATCCGACTGAAAAGATTACAAATACTAACCCAATGCATTCACTAGAAAATAGCATTAGTAAAACACCCAAATACATTCCACAACAACACAAAGTTTTCCCACCATCCGATCACCAATACCCGTAGAAAACCAAAAAAAAAAAGAAAAAAACCACCATAAACCAAGCTCGTATAGTACTACAATAGTTTAGACACATTAGTATAGCGGATAAGAGTTTAAAAAATTAAAAAAAAAAAAAAAGGATTGTTCCTTTTAAGTCAAAACGAAGATACTTTCAAGATTATATAGGCTTAAAAAGTCTAGTTGCTTACTAATTGGAATAGTGGTGGTTATTTTCTTAGATATAACTTAACCCTTGACTTGTAAAAGTTCATATGCTGTCACTGCACCGTTTGGATTGAAAATGTACATTTGCTCATAATAATAGGGTCATGTCATGAATGCTGTATAGAATTCAAGAATTTCGAACTATGCCTGTGACATTCAAGCTGCATCTGCTCTGCTGTAACCTGTTTTTGATATAAAGCTTTGTGAAAAGTAGCTAATAGCAAAACAGAAAAAACCAACAACAAAATGATTTTAAAAAAAATGAATTCATCTTTTTAACTCAAAAATCGAATACCCTTGCCTCCAAGCACAAAAGTTAGATTTCAAAATAAATGCAACAGAAAACAGTAGAATACCCAAATTCAATCCGTTTTCAACATAATCAGGCCTCACTTTTAGAAAACATTAGGTACGAAACAATGATCCAAGATATTTCAATATTATACATAAATTTTTAAATAATTATCCATCGATCAGCTAAAGAAAATCCAATTATGCCTAGGAACACAACGTAGGAGCCTTCACTCGCACGGTAAAGGGAAGAATCCAACAATTATACAAGTATTTAGACTTACGGAAATAAATATTTAGTGAAAGACAAGACAAATTTTTTTAGAAGAAAATAATTAACTATAGAGGTCATCTTCATCAGCCCCACCCGTGGGTGCTGCAAAAGGGTCGGAACCAGTTGTGGCTCCTCCAGTGGGCTCAGAGAATCGGAATTCAGAGCCAAACCCTCGAGATTGCTGTAATGTCTGCGCAAAGGCTTGGTACTTGCGAATGTCTGCATCGCTCACACTTCTTCGTGCATACTTCATTGATTCTTCGAAGTGAGCAGCCTTGATCTCCGCCACCTCATCTTCAACATCCTCTTCCATGGCCTCCGGGTTCTCGCTTCTCCTCTTTTCCCTCTCAATATCCTGGCACATATTTACAAGTTCAAAATTAAGCTTGTATTCATATTTACAAATCTCAACAACGAACATGCTAATTATCAGTTGCAATAACAAACCTACCCTTGGAAGAGAGGTTCCGTTAAGAAACCAAGGGGAAAACAAATCCTAATTTATTATTTTTTTTTTTGTATTTTTGTATTTTATTTTTTATTTTCTGTGTTGAACAAAAATTAACTCAAATAGCATCATTCTGAAAGACTGACAAGCAGAACCAAATAAAAGACAAATTCGACAAAGTGGTCTAGAACTGAAATAGAAGATTAAAAAACCGACCTTTTCAATATTTTCCCGAATGGCATACTTGCAAGCCCGCTGGCAGATTTCTGTAATATCAGCACCACTGAAGCCCTGAGTGTACTTAGCAAGGGCCCTCAGGTCAACTTCCTTAGAAATAGGAGATTTTCTCAAGCAAGACTTGAAAATTTGGAACCGAGATTCCTCATCAGGAAGAGGGATGTAAATCAACTGATCGAGACGGCCAGGCCTCAAAAGGGCAGGGTCGATAATATCAGGCCTGTTTGTAGCTCCAATTATGAAAACAGTTTTCTTTGCGGACATTCCATCCATCTCAGTGAGAAGTTGATTCAAAACCCTATCAGCGGCACCACCTGCATCACCAACACTGCTTCCTCTCTACACAAAAACAAGACAAGTAATGAGCGATGGCAACAAAACCAAAGTATCAAATGTCCAATCCGGCATAATAATGTCCCAGTTGCCAAGAAAAGGAGTCCAGAAAACATTTCAGGCACATTCAAAAAATGTTTCAAGAAACTTAAAAACCACAAAGAAACACTAATCCAGATAGAAGGCTTTGTAACATGTTCTGATATATGCAGTAGTGAGATCTTGGCTTGCTTCAGAAAAAAATACTTTGTAGCTTTTGGATGGAACAAAAATAAACTTC
This sequence comes from Embelia ribes, assembly GCA_001753735.1. Lineage (NCBI taxonomy): Eukaryota > Viridiplantae > Streptophyta > Magnoliopsida > Ericales > Primulaceae > Embelia > Embelia ribes. The sequence goes on from MKEJ01057097.1 coordinate 6,667, forward strand.
ATTATTTGAGCAAAGCATATGTCAACTAAAACAGATTCAGCAAAAACCAGAAACACAAACCTGAGTAGCAATTGAGTCGAGCTCATCAAAGAAAAGGACACAAGGAGCAGACCCTCTAGCCTTATCAAATATTTCTCGCACATTGGCCTCACTTTCTCCAAACCACATTGTAAGTAGTTCAGGGCCCTTGATACTAATAAAGTTCGCCTGGCATTCATTGGCAATCGCCTTGGCTAATAGAGTTTTTCCACATCCAGGTGGACCGTAGAAAAGAACTCCTTTTGAAGGTAACATGCCAAACTTCTCAAACTTCTCAGGATGTTCCACAGGATATTGAACAGTCTACATGAAAAGAGAAAAGTACAATTAAAACCAATTCAAACAGTTCTAAATAAAAAAGAGTAACTGATCCTGAAATATAAGTGGGTGGCTAGGGCTGGAAAAAAAAAACAATTACCTCCTGTAGCTCTCTCTTGACATTCTCAAGTCCTCCAATATCTTCCCAACTGACATTGGGCACTTCAACAACCTGTAATTGAGAAAACCAAAATCAGGGACGAAAAATAAAACAAGACAAGGTAGAAACTCAAAATCAAATAAAACATCCACCAAAACAAAGTATTGCTTACAGTTTCACGAAGAGCAGATGGGTTGCTTGTTCCGAGAGCAGTAGAGAAGTGTTCATTTGTGACAGCCATAGAGTTGAGAATCTCTGCATCAATGGACTCATCTTCCAAGTCAATCACATCCATCTTCTCTCTGATGCATTGAAGTGCAGCTTCAGTGCACAAAGCTGCCAGATCAGCTCCAACATAACCATGTGTCTCCTTCGAAATTTTTTCCAAATCAACCTGCATAAATTTTACAAGATGTCAAAAAATTTCAACCTTCACAAAATTCAAGGTTTTTTTCATGCTAGCTAATGATTGGATTGCTTTTACTTTCCTTTCTTTTCTAAATAAGAAAAGCAGAAACATCTCATAGCTAGCAAAAAAAATACATTTTTATTCTAGTCTAGAATGGAAAAAAGGGCTTGATTGTGTGATCATACATCTTCAGAGAGCTTCATATTCTTAGTATGTATGCGAAGGACCTCAAGCCGGCCCACTTCATCTGGAACACCAATGTCTATTTCCCTATCGAATCTCCCAAACCTTCTCAATGCTGGGTCAATGCTATTCGGACGGTTAGTCGCACCAATGACAATGACATGAGCACGGGATTTGAGTCCATCCATGAGTGTCAACAGCTGAGAAACAATTCTCCTCTCAACTTCTCCATTAGTCTTCTCTCTCTTTGGGGCGATCGAGTCTATCTCATCAATGAAAATAATGGAAGGTGCATTCTTCTCTGCCTCCTCAAAGGCTTTCCTGAGATTGCTTTCGCTCTCTCCGGCCAACTTTGACATAATCTCAGGACCGTTGATGCAGAAGAAAAAAGCCCCAGTTTCATTAGCAACAGCTCGTGCTATCAATGTCTTTCCAGATCCTGGAGGTCCATACAGCAGAATACCTTTAGGTGGCTTAACACCAATTGACTTGAAGAGTTGGGGATGCCTCAATGGAAGCTCCACTAACTCACGAATCTGTGCCATCTGTTTACGAACACCACCAACATCATCATAACCAACTTCATCTAGCCTGTCCTCGTCCTCCCTCCTCACGGGTTCCCCCTCACAGAATATCTCGGTGTCAGGGGCAACCACACAGTACTCAGAAGGATCAGTCTCAATAATCTTGAATTCTACACTTCTCATTCCACCCCTTACGAGAAAAAGGTCATTCTTTCTCACAGGACGGTATGCCTCAAGGAAATAAGCTGCAGAAATAATTAACAGGTGATCAGTATAAGATCACAATATGCTTAAGGGCTTTTAAGAGTAAAGAAGTTCTACTCCCAAGAAATAGCAATTATCATGCAATAAAGGGATATACAAAGGTTGCGTTTCAAATGATTACTTTCAAAGCACAACATGTTCAGACATTGACTGAAGTCAGAATGACACCAAAATAGGAAACTCACTACAAGCACCTTTTCACACTTCATATGGATGCAGGAATACATAATAAAGAGACATGCCTGGGAACATGTGTTTCAAAGAGCATGGTCATGCAAAACAGTAACATAAATATGATCATAATTACATGTTCTCATAAGGAAGATTAGTGCCCTAAAATACATTATAAGCATATAGATAAAGATAAAGTATTAAGAGTGAAATATTTAGTTCGTGGTAACAAAATATAAGGCATGTAGAATGGTCTGAGACATCTAGAGACTTACGTTTCAAGTAGGCGTCAAACAGATTTCCAGTGACCCCTTCAACAGTGTCGTCAATAGGAAGAATGTGCACCCGCTTCCCATATTTAACATCAGCACACTGATGCACGGAGACTACATCACCAAGTCTGACCCTTAGATTTGATCTGACAACCTTGTTCATCCTGATCTTTGGTTCATCACAAGTTTCATCAGCAAGAGCAATGCAGATCGTATCTCTTCTTTTCTTGCCCTGAGAATCAATGATTGAAAAAATGTGTGTTAAAACATAGACTTAAATCAAAAAACTAAAGCAAAAATTAGACAACTCAAAAACGAAAGCTTTCAAATACAATTACCGCTTTGTAAAAATAAAAAATAAAAAATAAAAAATTTACCCAAGGTCAGTTTCCATTTATCATTTTTATGATTCCAACACTAAATATCAAAATCAAGTCTCCCAAGTTGAATTTTTCATGACTTGAACTTTTAGTCATAATTTTCATGACTTGATGTTTTGATCATGAATAAGGACTCAGTTCAGTTATCCTAAAGTAATTCATAACACCGTGTGAATCTATCCATCAGAAATATCAAACCATAACAGAACAGTACTTAGTAACTTCAACTGTATATGACGTATAGTAACAGACATGTCACTCTAGAAAAATTGCAACGCAATGATAAAATGTAGTATGGCTATATCAGAAATCAATCCTTTAAGTAAAACCTTCCTTGCAAACAAGAGCACCAAAAGAAACTGAATCAACTAAATCAAAACAAACCCAGACCAACAGAAAACAATCAACTACCCACTTTAACCCAACTACAAGGTGGATTCGGAGAAACTATCCCAAAGTAATTTGTTCCACCTACATGAATCTGCCCATAAAAAAATATACGCTAAGACAACAATAAATCTCACTCCCTTCAACTCAAAGCAAAAGGATAGCAAGCCTAGATTACTTCCAACAAACAAAAGTGCCAAAACCAAACCAAATCATATGAAGTTTCGAACAATGATAATTGTTGATATTTGTCCAACCATCACGTTGTTATTCGTAGAACCCACATTGATCTACCAATCAAAGTATCAAATCGAACACAGAACCTAACTTATTAATCTCACCCCTGCAGTACCTATAACTATAAACAGCTTAAATGATTCAATCAAGGTGAATTAGTGCAAATAACAAAATTCTCCACAACATATATAGCATGCCAAAAATTGGAGCAACGCAATTCACATAGCCACCACCTAAAGCCACCATTAGTTAATACTATCCACATATTGTATCCATCCAGAATGCCAAAAAAAACAACTTAATATAATTCAATTAAGGTTCAGAGCAGAAAACCCCAACAATGTAAGGGTTTGTTTGGTTTTAACTATTATTATTGAAAATAAAGCTAGCTTTTTCAAAGCCAATTAAAGAACTAGATGTATATAGATTAAACTAAAAGCTTTTTCCAGGTAAAAAGCAAAAAACCTCAACTTGAAAACTCACAATGAGATACTACCCAGCCTGCTAAAATAGAAAATAATCCGAGCTCAGAAGCTCTACCCAAACAAGTAGCATTCCTAAATTCAATCAATGCAAACCCAAAGCCAATACCTTTTACAATCCACAATAATACAACCTTAAAAAATACCACACCCTACACATAACCTAATAAACAGTTAAATTGATTCAATCAAGAAGCAGAGCGAAATACCAGAACACATATATAGGATCCATACATCCAATCAACACATACCCTAAAGCCAACCACTTAATACAACCAAATAAATAAATAAAATAAAAACAAACAAAAGGAGGGATCAAATGTAAACCTTGATCAGGATGGTGTCACCACGGAAAAGCTGGAGCTTCTCCATGGTGTCGGGGTGGAGTGCCACCACGGAGTTATCATCGTTGACGGCCTCGTCCACCACCAGCCTATTTGCAGCCTTCTTCCTTTCCAGTATTGCTGTACTGAAATCCCTCTTTGTCCCCTTTCTGCGAAAAAACAAAAACAAAAATCAGAATTTAAAAGTTGAAAGAAACTCTAATCTGGAATAGCTAGGCCAGGGTGTTTACCAAAAGCCAAAAAAAAAAGAAGAAAGAAACACTAGATGTTAGAATCGAAGAGCTGAAATTGAAAAACATAAACTGGAACCGCTGTCCTGGTAAATAAAACGCAAAGGAAAAAAAACCCTCAAACCAAAAATCTAAATCTAAAAGTTGAAATTGACAAAAAGGAAAAATAAAATAAACAAAACAAAAACCACAATTTAAAAGTTGAAGCCCGGGAGTTTACCACCCAAAAAAATAATAATAAATAAAATAAAATAAAACCTCAAAAATTCAGAATCTAAAAAACAGACGCTAAAAAATGAGTTTTCAAAGAGTTGAAATTGAAAAACACAAAGAGGCAAACTCTAACAAAAAAATCAGAATCTGAGAGTTGAAATTGAAAAACAGAGGAAAACTCTTAACAAAAAATCAGAATCTAAAAGTTGAAATTGAAAACCATAAACTGGAATTGCAATGGCCGTGACCTTACAATTCGAATGATTAAAACAGAAACAAAAATTAGAATCTAAAAGTTGAAACTCAAAATCCTAAATTGGATTTGCTAAGCACGGGAGCTTACTATTTGGACAATCAAAATATAATGAAGATTAGAATCTAAAAGTTGAAAATCAAACCCTAGATTGGATTTGCTAAGCATGGGAGTTTAAAACGAAAAATTAGAATCTAAAAGTTGCAACTAAAAACCCTAAACTGGAATTTCTAAGCTTGGGAGCTTACGATTGGGATGATTCGGGCTGATCAGACATTGTTGATGCAGCAACAGAGAGATACGGAGAGAGAGAGAGAGAGAGAGAGAGATAGCTTCGGTTGGGCGATCAATGGCAGCAAACTAGCTTGTATCAATTTTGTACGTATCATCATTCATATTGTGACAAATAGGAAGATAATTAACAATTCACTATTATTTTTTTAAATCAAATATTCTCCCTATTCCAAAGTGTGCCACCCAAAAATATACAAAAAGTTAAGTAGTACTATATGTTTAATTTTTTTGGTTCCGAAGAATAAAAAGTGGGTGGCTAAGGCCTAACGACTGTTTTTGGGCTTTACTGTGCCCTTACTTTAACAAGGGTCCCCATGGTTTCTTAATTATTATTATTATTTTTTAAAATTTCCATGGTTTCTTAACTTTTGTTTTCACTAGACAAAAAACTCTTTTGTCCAAATGTGTGTTTGTTAATTAAATTAGGAAAATTATCAATTCAGATGAATAATTACCTTCTAAGAAAAAAATATTTGAAAAATACATAAATTAAGGGATTTGATAATTTCGAAGTTGCCCGAATAGATTAGTGGTTTAGCATTTGTGCATACATCTCGCGAAAATTTAAACAAACTCATAAACTCTTTGCCTTCAAAAACATAACCGAAGAATATGAAGAAGTAAATTCAAAATTTATCTTAAAAGTCTGTACACAATATAAAAAATTCATTATAACGAAATTTTCCTTCACATCTCTTTGATCTTATAAATGTTTTGGCCAATATATCATAACTACTAAATATGTATCAAAAACAAGACATGGTTAAAATATTTTACACCAATATGACAACATTAATATTAGCAAAAGGATTTTAATTATTTGGGCTAAAATGTAAGATTGTGTTAATAAAACCTTACACCCAAGCATGCTACTAATGGAATCTCATGAACTAAAATAGTATTTTGATATTAAAAAAGAGAGAATAATTTTTATTTAAATACTGAGTCCCGTGAGATTTGTTTGGTAAGAGAAGAATTTAAGGATGGTAGAGCACCATAATATCATATAATAAGCTAGAAAAAACCAAACAAGAGGGTTGTTGGGTCCTACACTCCTACTACACCTTAATTCTTACGTTGTTTTTTGTTTTTATTTTTTTTTCATGTCTTAAGAAATTTTGTTTTTTATGTATAAAAAAAGGCTGAACGAATTTGAAGAGAAAAAAAAACAAACTTTTTAAGCAAAAAACTCCCCCCGACCCCCACAAAAAAAAAACTCAAATTAAAAGTTGAGACTAATTTTGTCCAAAGTGAAATCTTTTTTATTTCCATAAATATATTCATATAAATATATAATATTTGTATAATAACCGGTAGTCATGCAAACATCCGAAGAAATCCCAACCTCCTTAGTCTTGTAGCACTCTGTACATATATTGCGAATAATCTTAATCTTATTACTAACTAAAATGAAAAATCTAATCCACAGCTAAACAAAATGGCAAACTACATTTTTTTATATTTTGCACTAGCAAATGTATCCATATATTAATTTTACATTTTTTATATCTGTCCTTCGGCTTCGAGTACTTGTAAATTTAAGTTATCTACTCAGGCCACACGTTTTCGGGCATTCCCCAGCCATTACTCGTTAAGAACTTCGTTATATACACACGCACATACACACATACGAAAGACAGAACGAGACCCTCGCAAAAATCTTCGAGGGCCATTTAGGAATTTTAACCCTTTGTCTCAATACCGTCATTGTCGCGTTAATTATTGTCCTTGTGTCTATAGACATGAGCACAAAAGGGACGAAATTATGTATAAAAAAAAAAAAAAAAAAGTCCCTGAAGTTCATTGCAAGAGGCTCGTGACGATCTACTTGTCCGTAACATAGGGATAAATTGTCGCGTGAGTGGAATGATAGGACAAATTTAGTAAATTAGAGATTATGAACGACAAACAGTTTTTTTAGATTTAAAGTTTTCAAT
>MKEJ01057099.1:0-15557 GCA_001753735.1 Embelia ribes
GCTTTTCTTTTGTTGTCACTTCTTTATCAATGTATAAGAATTTTGGCATTTAATAACTTTTGGTATGAAGAAAACTTGGTGTTTTGGAAATAAGGAAATTAATTGTGGGAAATTAATTTTTTTATAAATTAATTGAGTAAACAATATTCTTTTCTTTTACTTCTTTTCTAAAAACTCACGTCTCCGGGTTTATGGGGATTCGGGGCGTGACAGAGAGTATCATGAAAACTTGTTGCATCAGGAAAGGTAACTTTCGCCTTAAATCTTCCAAAGTGAAATGCTGATCAATCGGTGAACGTGATGCCTTGAATCATTTGGTATTTTGTGTATACCAAGATAATAATACTTACATATCGTGTTCTTTACACCATTATTCGGTTTATTTACCATTATTTTGGCCCTGTACTATCTTGAAATATTCTTTAAGTGTCTAGAGATTTAGCTATTAAACTTATCTCCTAATAGCGGTCCCTATAAACTCGATATAGGTGATCTCGAGTTTATAGTATCCTGCCATATCCTACTCATTAATATGAGATACTTAGATCATTAAAAGTCTTAGCTTAACCTTAATATGGTACAAGTCTAACACTTCTTCAACATAGGGATTGGACGAAAACTCAAATTCCCTAGTACTTTAGTCAATTCTCTTCACAATTCGGTTATCCCATTAAGCTTGTAAAGTGGGAATTTCAATTCAAGTTGGGTTACCACATGATGGATGATCAATTTCACGAGCTTCAACCCCATTCCCTTTGATAAAATCAACTCAATCTTGAGTCAAACTTTTTGTTAAATGGTCTTAAGATTATCCTTTGACTTTACATAGTTTATGGACATACCACCATTTGCTAGCAACTCTCTTAAGAATATATATATCTCTGACATACATGACGGAACTTCCCATTGATGTTCCTATCTTATCTTATCTTGCTTGCTCCCTTTGGGATCTGAAACCTTTGATGGAACCGAGACAAATACCGAAAGTGGTTTAGGTAGGAGGGCGACTGGGACATTTGTTTCTCTCCCCTTAGCCATACAATGAGTGACCCTCCCGCTAAAGGTAGTTGATCCGAACTTGTTTTAATTTGAAGGCTCAGAGCCTCCATCTTGAAGTTGATGAGCCTTCAAATTATTATTCTTAGAATATTTGAGTTGTTTGCTTGAGGATTAGAGATTAAAGGTAGAAGATTATTCCACTGGGGTATGCAAGGAATTTGTAACATATAAAATTCAAGTCTAAATAATAAAGATTGAAAAATGTAGTAACAAATTATTTTATTGCTTTGAATTTGATTTAAGTATAATCCTCCGATAATTTCTAAGTATAAGAAATTTAACTTTTTAATTTTTCTCCTTAAACGCTTGATCTGTTGCTTTGATGGCTTGTTGAGGATAAAACAATAATTTTTTTGCTTGAACAGTTGATTCAATGGCTTTGAGCTTGATTTGGAATATGATTTGTTATTCTCTACATTCTTTATGTTTTTGAATACATGTTGAACCTAATCATCTTATTCTTCAAATCTTCAAATAGTTTGAGTTTTGTTCTTTAATACTTTAGAATTTTTCTTTCTAGCTTTTAAAGAATAACTTTGTTATATTTTTACAATTGAGTTTGAAACCTATATTTGTAATGAAAATTGTGAGGTTTTTTTAATAATTCCAAAATTTTTAATAATTATCTTTACAATTTATTTAAGAGATAATTAACTAAAATTATTTCTTAATTATTTAAGAAATAAATAATCTCATTTGGACAATTCAATATTTATCTCTTATTATCTATTTAAGAGAAAATCCATAAAAAATATATAATAACTATTTTCATAAAAAAAGTAATTGTTGAATATTATCTCTATATTTATTTAATAGAAATATTTTTTAAATGCACATTTTTATAATTTATTTGATATTTTAAAAGACAATTGGCAAATTTTTATTTATAAATTTTTTTCATGTCTTCATTGACATAACGTCTTAGGATTTGTTCATTTGCATATAGCCTTGCAATAAACTCTTAGGCCACGCTTAAGGGGGCCACCGGTTCAGCCGGTGAAACAATTTACGTTATATTATTGCGTATATTTTAAGGAACAAACAAATTAAGCTTCACATTTAAATAAGTCCCATGAATTATATTATTATTATATAATATAAATAAATAAAAATAACTAGAAGACAGAACAAAGCCTTATATCTAGTGAACGTCAGTACAGAGAGAGAGAGAGAGAGAGAGAGACAGTTCAGTTGGGTGGTAGATTCATTTTTTCCTCTTTGGCTCTAATCTCATTCAATTTCTCACCAATTGGATCGATAAAGATGAAGATCAATTGATTCTTATTAAATTATTACTAGTTTTAATTTGTACAATGGAGGCTAATGCTGGATTGGTGGCCGGATCTTACAAAAAAAACCAATTGGTTCAAATCCGCAATGATTCAGATAGTGTGGTTTGTGTTTTTACTCAAATACCCTTTTCATTTGCAGCTCAATTTCACCATTTTTGTAGCTTAGATTTGCATTGGAAGATATTTTATTTCATTTAATTTATGCTGCTTAATGTTAGATCTGAGTGTTGATTTGCATTACCGTTTATTATGAGCACCGATTCACTTAAATTTCTTTTTTGTAGTTTAGATTTTTACCCGGGTCATTTTATTAAATTTATGTTTTGTTATCTTATGGAGATCTAAGTGTTATTTTGGGGGAATTAAGGTGTTTGATGAGCTCATTGTTGGGCTGTTTAATTTGGATGCCAGTGATTTTGTGCTTAAGTAACTGATGACATTAAATTGTGAAATGGACACTGATAATTGCTAATTTTTTTCTCCGTTTGTTGATTTATGTATTTTATATTTGTATTTTGGTTAATTGATTTTCACTTTGACTTCGAATTTTCTGATTTAGGTGTTAACTTGTAACTGATAGTTTATTTAATTTACTCCTCCAGCTTTGAGAGTTTAGTTTCTCAGAGTCAATATGTATTGAAAATGCTATTTTTGTAGTTGACTTGTTATTTAGGATGATTATGAAAATTGGGAAACAGAATTTGGAAGTTGATAGCAATTATCTAGATTTGGTTGTTTCAAGGATCTGATCTGGTCAATATTATCTTTTGGTTGGACATTTCCTGTAAAATCTCAATGTATACAAGTTAATGTTGACATTTTGATGGTCGGATTCAGCAAAATTCCCATTACACTGTACTTCTTTCGTACCTTGATAAGACAATTCTATGCGAGATTAAGCTTTGCATTGCTTAAATTGAGAACAAGCTGCTAGGTTCTCCTATCTATAGTTCTTTAATATTCTTAAATATGTTCTGTGTTTGTTTGTTGATAATTCAGCCGAAGCCCTTGAAGCAACTAAATGGCCAAATATGCCAGATCTGTGGAGATACTGTCGGACTTACAGCTAATGGTGATGTTTTTGTCGCCTGCAACGAGTGTGCCTTCCCGGTTTGTAGGCCTTGTTATGAGTACGAGAGAAAAGACGGAAATCAATCTTGTCCTCAGTGTAAAACCAGATACAGGAGACACAAAGGTAACCTTCCTTTTGCCTTGTCCTGTTAGGTTCTAGCTCATCATTGAGCAGCTATTCTGTAACCCTGTGTACTAACCAGTTTCAAAGATTTATAAATTGCAAAGAAAGGATTTGGGCCACAGCATATAGTTTTGGTTGGAAAATCCTTGGTTTCGTAATTTCACTAACAGGGACTTTTGACTGTAAGACCTAGTGAAACAACTTCATTCTTTGTTAGTCTCAGATAAACTGTTTTGGCTTTTATTCTAGTAATTGGGTGTTTTATATTGGTTGAAAACTCTAGAAACCAAAAGCTAAAGTGGAGTGAAAAATGGTTTCTCAGTCCTAAAACTAAAAATCTAAGTACCACGCTGGATTGTGCTGTGAATTTTTGTCCAATTTGATTGGCAATTTGGACAAGTGGATAATGATGTTGGTTTACAAATTGATCAGGGAGTGCTCGAGTTCAGGGAGATGACGAAGAGGATGATGTTGATGACCTTGAAAATGAGTTCAATTATACCCAAGGAAATCGCAAGTCAAGGCGCCAATGGCAGGGAGATGATTCTGATTTGGGTTCATCCTCGAGATATGATTCTCAACCAATTCCCCTTCTCACTAATGGCCAGCCGGTAATTTATATTAACTGTTTTCTTATGTCAGCATATGCTTATTCTTTACATCAACCTCAAAATTTTGACGTTGTGGACTTTCTTAATATACTAAAGGTAATCTCACTGAAGGTCTTCGTCTTATAAACTTGGACATTGAGTTGAGTGATACTCGAAGCAAAATCTTTCAGTATAGTTATTGAATTATTCTATGAATAACTACTTAGCTACATTCTCATTTTTATGACGAGTCAGCAAGACTATTATGTTTTAGGGTCATGAAAATTTGGCTTATCACTATTTTTTTGTTTTTCAGGTTTCCGGTGAGTTTCCTAGTGCTACACCTGACAACCGGTCTGTTCGAACAACATCAGGTCCTTTGGGCCCCAGTGACAAGAGTGTAAATTCACTCCCCTATATTGATCCAAAACAACCAGGTAAACTTAAATTACTTGTGCAATTGTGTAGTAATCTTATTTTCTTTCTTTTGGTAAGCAGAAAGTATGATTTTGTCTATCTGACTTTGTTTGAAAAAAAACCTGTGGTCTTACTATGCCTTATACCACTTGCAGTTTCAGTGCGAATTGTGGACCCTTCAAAGGATTTAACTACTTATGGGCTTGGTGATATTGATTGGAAAGAAAGGATCGAAAGCTGGAAACTCAAACAAGATAAAAACACAATGCAGATGGCTAACATGCATGGTGATGGGAAAGGAGACCTTGAAGGCACAGGATCAAACGGAGAAGAACTTCAAATGTGAGCAATTAGTGTACTTTTCTTGCATTGCATCTGATCTAAAAGAAAAAAAAGAGAAGATTTTTCTTCATCTACTTCCTCCTGTCTTACATTGTTCAGAATCAGAGCCAAAATCACCAATTTTCTCGTCGTAAAGTTTTTGTCTAGTAAACTTTTGCCTTCAATGTCATTTTTGTTGTACAGCTGTGTTGCATCTCCATATGTAAGCACTTGAATCATTTACCAGTTTGCTTTTGTATCATTTCATTTCATAAAAAAAATATTGTCAATTTTATCAGCCAAAGGTGGTGCAGTCTAGATTCCCAAATTGATGACATATTTTTCTTTCTTTTGTGACAGGGCTGATGATGCTCGTCAACCGATGAGCCGCATCATTCCCATTTCTTCTTCTCACCTTACCCCTTATCGTGTGGTTATTATACTTCGATTAATCATATTAGGCTTTTTCTTGCAATATCGTTGTACTCATCCAGTGAAGGATGCTTATCCCCTTTGGCTGACCTCAGTAATCTGTGAGGTCTGGTTTGCATTATCCTGGCTTTTGGATCAGTTTCCAAAATGGTCACCTATCAATCGTGAAACATACCTTGACAGGCTTGCCTTGAGGTTAGTTGGAATAATTTTTATGACTCACTAGAGTGGAGCCTGTGCAACACACGGGTTGTGGATCTGAAGTTACACTGTTGTTTTTGATAAATTTTATATGACATTTTTGTTTTTGTTTTGGTTTTTTTCTACTTGTTTAATAACTTTCTAAGGAAAAAAATTAATGTATAATGTTTTGAAGATTGGTGGGGTATCATAGATCAACTTTAATATTGATGTGGTAGGTTTAAGTCACCCTTTAGAAGCTTGTAACTGCAAATATGCCTCCGATACACTATTTATGATGTACTTTCTGTTCTTATTCAGGACGAATTTCAGAGACAGTTTAAAATTAGAAAATAAGTTTTAAGTGTTTTTTAGAACTTCACAAAATCATAAAAGTTTTGATTCCAAAATACTGTTTCCAGAAACAGTCCGAAAAATGCATTTTCTTCAATGTTTTATAAGCACTATAGAGAATAAGAACATCTCAATGTCGTACAATTAGCGCTGTGTACCATTCCGGGATTTTTCGGTTTTAATGATCTTATCCTAAAGCAAAATGCATGTTTTGTATTTTCCAGGTATGATAGGGAGGGAGAGCCTTCACAATTGGCACCTATTGATGTGTTTGTGAGTACGGTGGATCCAATGAAGGAGCCTCCTCTTATAACAGCCAACACTGTGCTGTCCATCCTAGCTGTGGATTACCCTGTTGACAAAGTCTCTTGTTACGTTTCGGATGATGGGTCCGCTATGTTAACCTTTGAAGCTCTTTCCGAGACCTCCGAGTTTGCAAGAAGATGGGTGCCCTTCTGCAAGAAGCACAGTATCGAGCCTAGAGCTCCTGAATTTTATTTTTCCCAAAAGATTGACTACTTAAAAGACAAGATTCAGCCTTCTTTTGTCAAAGAGCGAAGAGCCATGAAGGTACCAATTATTTATTAAAGAAAGACCTCTACGATGTTATAGGGATGTAAATATTCTAATTTGTCTTCGATTAGCTAAGATAGCACAAAGAACACAATTTTCATTTCTTTTCCATTGTGTAGCATAGTGACAAGTCTGTGATAATTAAACAAGTAGCTATTAGTCATCCACCACTCTTATAACTTGTATAATTTTCACTTATGACAACACAAATGGCTATGTACTTCAAATTCTTAAGAAACATTCGAAAATGCTTCTGAAATAATCCTAAATATTTCGAAATGTTTGCGTGTATGTCATAAATGGAGAAGTTAATAGTTTTCATATGGTTGTAAACGGGTATTAACTTAATGTATAAATACCAACAAAAAAAAGTAATTTCAGTCCTTGTATTTAATCACTTTATTTTATACATGAAAGATCCTCTGAAGGGCGGGCCTGGCGCAATGGTGGAGTCTCTCCATTGTGCATTGGTGGTCGCGGGCTCGAATCAGCCTCCCTGCAAAGCAGGGGAAAGGCTGCCTAGATATTCCCTTTCCCAGACCCAACAGTGTAGGAGCTTCGGCACTGGGTACGCCCTTTATACATGAGAGTAAAAGAGTTCGTCCCAAAGAAAGGGTTCTTTATTGTGAAACTATTTGATTGAGATTGTAAGCATTGTTGTCAACAGAGGGAGTACGAAGAGTTCAAGGTAAGAATCAATGCGCTTGTTGCCAAAGCACAAAAAATGCCTGAAGAGGGTTGGACAATGCAAGATGGAACTCCTTGGCCAGGAAATAACCCAAGAGATCATGTTGGAATGATCCAGGTATTAGTGCCTTCTTTTTCTTCCTCTTTTCCAATGTATCATAATATTTTATGCGTGAATATATATATGTGTGTGTGTGTGTGTATTCATCACTTTTTTTATTTCTATTCTTCTTGAAAATGAAAAACTCATGCCAAAAAGTATATGAAAGATGAAAAATCTAAATACAATTTAGAATATTTTAGGATATAATTATATAACAAATGGAAAACGTATACGAATATGTGTGTGATTCTTCATTGTAATATTCTAAAATTTTATTCAAATTTGTAAGTACTTAGACTTGCTTATCAAAATTTAAATACTTGGTATATACAAACTAGTTATAAATCAAAACAATAAAAATGAAAAAAAAAACATTTAAACATAGAAGAGCAAAGAAAATTCATTCCAAAAACATTTTTATTTATTTTATTTATAAAAGATCATTCAATCAGCATCCTATAAGTTTTTAATAAGTTAATCTTTAGTTTCCTAATAGTGTTTTGACTTGAGTTTGTTGGGTATATCTCTAACCATTTCTGAAATGATTCGCACCCTAGCTGACCCTGAGTCACATTTCCAGTAACTATTATACATATAAACACAAAAACATATAAGCCACGTTTCTGGTAAGTTTGATATATAAATACAAAAAACATATGCAGATATATGTACGTACATATGTATATGTAACTAATATGCTCAAAATCAAGAAGTCTAGTCTGAGAAACAGCAATGTCTTTCATATTCAATGGCATAGATCACTGGAAAAGGACCCATTTCGTGTCCTCTCAGTTTGAGTAATTAAAGATTTGGATTAACCAGTTCGGTCAGCACACAACCGTTACTTTTCGGGTTTAATCGTTACTTTTGGATTAAAAACATGGAAAACGGCAGGGAAAAGAAACGAGAAGCAAACAAATTGCATTCTCTGATAAGCAAAACAACACATTATGGTTTTTGACATTGGGTCTGCAACTACTTGGTACCAAGGGCTTATTCAAGAATTTTTTCTATTCATTTCAAGACCTATAATACACCTCTAAAACCCATAAGTTAAAATCCCAATCCCAACTATTTGCACAAGTTTTTTAACAATAAAAGATCATCCCAAGGTTGGTCACCTAAAGTTACAACACTGCATATACAGTATCCAAACAAACATGTATCTATCTCCCTTGTATCTTCGAGACTTAGGGAGCTGGTAGTGCACCTTTACTAACAGAAACAATCTCAGCAAAAAACTCTCGGCTAAAACCAGTGAAAATACCATGATTTTCCAAATTAATAAGAGCGAAACGGTAAGACCATCGCAAGTACTATCTTCGTCATTCAATTGGCTCGTTTAAATTGTACCACCATCAGATTCAAACTGCATTGTTTTCTCTCACTTCCTTGACTGCGGAAGTAGAATTCAGATACGATGGGTCCCACAGAGGTATTCGTTTGATTGCCAGTCTTTAGCCATGTCGTTTTCCGAATTGGATCTAGATTTCGGGATGGCCTCTACTTTCAAGTGTTTTGGAAACGGATAGAGGATCCTCAAATCCATTGTCTCCCATTCATTGCCAACAAGGTGTTTCCTTAGAACAATTGAGACCAGTTTCAAAAGAAGCAACTTCACCATTATCCTTACGATAACCATCCCCGTCGCCATTTGCAGAAAGGGGAAACTTAACTTTTACTGGTTAAACATCAGATTCAGAAGATACTACGGAGGAAACATGGGATTCACTTTCCACCTCGCGCACACACTGTTTATCCTCACCAGTATCATCCTGACTAGAAAGACAAATATGATTCACACCATCTCTTGTTTCTCCTTTATTTTTTGGGTCGAGAACGTTCACAGAAGAAACTACAACTGTTTTATCAGACACAATTTCGGAAACTGTTTCAGGACGACTATTGATGGCTGGATCAGCTATTGAATCAGGAACCACAGCATCCGAAACCAAAACAGCTTCTAATTTCCTAACTTTTTCATGCTTATCCAGTTGATTTGAAACCTTCGTGGGGCCCACATCAAGGCAGTCAGTACGATGGGGAGATATTGGTGAAACTATATCCTCCCCTATGTTAATTCTTTCCATAGTATTCCCTGCAAAATTTTACGCCGTTAGACTAAGCAGGGCACATCAAGTTGGCAAAAGCTCCATTAGCCCTTTCTTAGAGAGCTGTTTGGTTGCAATTTATAAGCAAAAAAAGGGAAGCGTGTTTTCTTTAGAGTAGAGAACTTATAGTGTCACTTAATAAATAATCAAACCACACTAATTTGTCACAACAAACAAGATCCAGCAGTAACAAAAGGCGCCCCATATTAGGCTAGATGTCAGTTTATACAGTAAATTATCTGGTCTAAAAATTTGCCAAAAAGTATACTTATATGTTGGCCAGCCAAGCCATGTTTTGCTCAACTTTTTAACAGCTTGGAATAAGAAAGTTCACAAGGAAGATTGTAAATTCTTAAATGTATTTACCATTTAAGGATGCAACTGAGTCTGGAAAATTTGGTCCCAAACCATCGGAGTTCTCATTCATCTCGTCGCTGTTGTGCAAAGTTACTGGTATAGCACCATCATCACCACTACTGAGATCATGACCAGCACAGGCATCAACATCAGGCTTTTTCTCCAGTGTGAGAAGATTTTCTTTCGGTACAATGGATTCTCCACCTAAAGCCAGTAAAGCAGGAGGAGCTTAGAAACAATAAAAACAAAAAGAAACAGGAAAATGAGGCATGTTTGGTTTGGTTTTTGTTTTCGATTTTCTATTTTTTGAGTTTTTTGCAACTAGGAAGCTATTTTAAATTTTTAAAAGGGCGAGACCCTGAATATTTGAACTCCTCAAAAAGTTCGTTTTGTGGATTTTTTTTATTGTGTTGCAATGGGAAGTCCTAAAAACTTGCAAGAAGAAAGACTAGAAGTACAAGGCCGCAAGCAATAACATTTTTCTCAAATAAACATGTACTTAAAAAAGTTTCTAAAAAACTAAATTTTAAAAATGGTAGAGATGAGTAAATCAACCAAGTGATTTCAATCATTTTTTTCCAATGTCATCCAGCGGTTAGGATATCTGGCTTCACCTGGGTTTGAATCCTGTCAATGGAATCTTCTCAAATTCTTTACCTTTCAAAAAAAAAAACTCAACTAGCTGGACAAATTACATTTTCTGACCTTGACTTCTAAGTTGATTACCATTTTTCCCTCGTACGAAAAATTAAAGCAGATTTTGCAGGATGTGACAATGTGTCATCAGGCGGTTGCTTGAAATTAGCAAGTCATTTAATGGATCAAAGTGGAAACAGGTCCACATGTCACAGAAAAGAAATGGGTTCAAGAGAGAAAAAAGAAAAAACAATGAAAAAAAGAACACCTGAATTAGCAATTATGTCCGCCTCCGAAGTTTTCTGCTTTACAACAAACTTTTGTAACATATTTACACCCGGAAACATCACCATATTCATTGACCTAAGCTCTCGTTTATGTGACACATCAAGCGGCTTAAATCCAAAAATAGCTGTCCACGTATGCATGTGCTCAGCAATGGCAGGAATAGTTAACTTTTCAACTTTGAGAGAACGGAGCAGCTGAGAGAAGAAGCAAGATTAACATCATAAACCAACAGCATAAAATGATAAGGAGGCAAAAGAACAACCCAATCCTTGTATTTATGCTTTAAGAAATATCATATGTAGAACATTACCAATTCAATGGCACCAAGAAGCCGACGGCACATTCCCTGGCGTCTATACATGTGACGCGTCCCAATAAAAGGCATTTCAGCTAATTGGCTCCCCCGAAACCTAATAACAGGTAAGGATTGATGATGCATTTTCAAGCTTATCAATGCATATAGATGTATGCTGACAAAAGAGAAAATGTAACAAGATGAGCTACCTTACGACAATTGTAATGACACCAAATAAGATAGACAACAGTCATTGGCTGGAAAAAGTTCATTAAGAAAAAGATCAACCCTCCATTTTTGACAAAGAATAAAATAATAATTACTCAGAAAGCACACTATTTCCCATAGATGGATAACTTTATACACACGATTTATTTATAGAGTAAATTGCTGCCTATCTTCAAGATCCAAAAGCCTAGTCTGCATCAACGTTTTTTTCCACAAATGTGGTCCACTATTTTCTTAATCTCTTTTCCCTTTAATAAAAAATGGCTACACAAATCATCAAACATCATCCAATTGTCAATTTCCTACGAAACTGGATGAGGCAATTTAACAGAACCAGATCAAAAGGAGATACCGGGCACCCTACCTGATTGATGCTGCAGCAACAATTTCATCACCCTGTTCCAAGATGATGGTATAAAACCCACTATAGTTCAGCCTGCTGAAGTTTGATCTGCAGATAACATAAGCATTAAGCAGTCATCAAAAGAAAATTTATGAATAAAAGAGCAATAAAAGAAATAAAAATGTGAAGTTGAACAAGCAGATGCGAAGACACTGAAACAACGATAACCTAGAAAAGTATATTTAATCTTACCTTAAAATAAACGCCTGTTTCAACTAATGTTCTGAGAATTTTCGTTTCATTAGCTTAATTACTTCAACCACGAATCCATATGCCTTTGTTTTTCTTTTCACTTTTTACTAAATGTACGTAAAATGTTACTTGTACCTCAACAAAATATATAATTTTACAATTATATACATAAATACAGAACCATACAGCCCTATGAGTGCAAAATCTGAGATCTTCATAACAACCAAACTACAACTTACCCACAATTATAGACAATGCTGTTTACCAAATTGATCCCACTCCTCCTATCGACTATAGGTAGAAAGCATTCATCCATGACAGAGAGAGCAACAGCTAGCTTAGAGTTGGATTCAACCCTCTGCGGAAATGAACGGTGTGATGCATCTGTATCCACATCACTCCGATGGATCAGCGACCATGCGAACCCAGCATCCAATTCGTGTTTAACACCAAGAATCTTTTGTAAATGGTGAAAAATCTAAAGCGGAAGAAAAGAGAACGGATTTGTCAGTACCTTCAGCTACAATAGAGCATGCACAAAAACCATCATATTAGCCTTATAAGTTGCACAAGGACAAGCCTGTAATTGCAGATTTGTCACTGGTGCAAATCTTAATAGAGGTTCATAAGAAAGATATTTTCCTATTACCTTGCAGCACTTGGGCCCGCAAAAGGAAGTGGATGATGAACTTGACTTAGATGACACATCAATATCCTGACAGCAGCATTCATGATCTTAAAGAAGGTAAAGGTTTTGAGTTAAAATCAGCCCTCAAATTTGGATAGGACAAAAGAATGCAACAATGGAGCATAAAGACAGACTTAAATGAAAGAGCTAAGAAAAATACATTTTTTCTCACAGAGTCCACATGTCGGCATCAAATTGGCAGTTGTATCATCTCCACCCAAGCTACTGTTGCTGGCGCCACCTATCCCGCAAAATTTGCAAGTACAATTTGGGCAGTGCCAATCACCAGGGGGGAGCATCTAAAATGAGGAGAAAGATGTAGCAAAAACCAGTTCTAAGAAAGTAACCTACCATTAAATCCATTTCAACGAGCGGATAACAAGTGGAGCACAATAATTAGACAACCATGTAAAAAACTACCATATTGACCTCACCTTATAGCTTTGCCACAACTATACAAATTTTTTTACTATAGATGCTCTGTAAAAGATTATAACCCTAAGGGGGATTCAACTATCTAATTAAGTTTACCAAACACAATACAAGCATAATGTAATAAGAATGCACGTTTTAAATGCATACTAACACACCCTTAAAATGCACTTTTGCTCCATAGAGAAAAGATCTAATGGAGCCAGAAGATCATAAAATTTGAACCATACAACTGCTTATTTACATGGTCAAGACGAACTGAATGGAACGAAAATTGCCAATGTAGTTACCGTAAAACATACCTTTATATCCAAGCAGCTTTGATGAAATGTCGATGGACAACCATCACAACATATTAAATCCCCACCATCACCACAAAGGCTGCAAGTATCATCATTCGGATCGTCACCATCAATGTCCACATTGTGAAAACCATTATGGTTAGAGCCCTCTTGCTTATTCCATGCATCAATTTGACATTGCAACAGTGAAACCCCCGATTCTAAAAGTATATTTTGGTATGGCTGCCGAAGTGTACTCCCAGCATGAATTTCAAACTTCGAAGCTGTGAGGACTTTGCTACAGCAACTACAGTGGATCCCACCTCGGGTTACCCAACCCTCTAGCATTATCCGTGTTTGTCTACGGTTCATGTACTTCACTTTTTCGCTCGAATTCACTACCCCAGAGTCAATTAGCCACGAAAGCAAGGTTCTTTTCCCTGAATATGCAATATAACCTTCAGTTGCGGAATTAAATCCCTTGTCAGAACTTCGTATCAAAAGGGTGCATCTTCCAAATTTACGACCTTTTCTATCATCAGTTTCGTTTGACACCCTTCCAGCCTTCTTCTTCAATGAATCATTCCTTTTTAATGATTCACCATTCTTCTTCACGAGGAAACTAGGTTTTTCATCCTCATCCTCATCACTATCTGAGTCTTCATCAGGCTCTTCCGTGGACCTCCGTTTCAAATTCTTACTCCTATTATTTTCTTTTTGTTTCATCTTCATTTCCCTCTCAATTTTCTTCTGAGTTCTCCTTGTTAATGTACTAATGTCCTCTGCTAAAGACTTAGGTTCCATCTCATCATCCTCGTCCATGTGCTTCTGGAAAGCGTCATAAGCCTTAACAATGGACCAATATGCTGTTCCTGATGGACTAATGTACACTGCATCTAAATAGTCTCTGCTCCTTCTTGGTCTATAATCAATTTTCCAACCAGCATCCATAAGAATATTCTTTAACTTCTCGCGCAACTTTTGCTTTTCAGTGCCAGAGCCACGTTTAACTTGGCAAACACTTCCTTTCTTTGGCGTGATCTTTTTAGGTGATTCTACTTTCTCTATATTTACCCCTTTTGAAGGGCTGCGAGCTTCTGTAATTGTCGGTTTTCTCACTTTGACAGCTCTCTTCTCCATCTTAACCTTTGACTCTGAGAAAGATGAAGGTCCAATAGGTTTGTTTTTCTCAATAATTTCCTTGGATCTAGAAACATTCTTATCCTCAACATCTGATTCACGGTTGTAACATTTTTCAGGTTCTTCAATCTTCTTCTTTTTATTAACCAAAACTTTCAGAACACCGTTTTCACCCTGCAACCTAATAGGCTCATTAGGCAGTGAATGAAACTTCTGTCTCAAGGACGAAATGGGAAAATCACCGTCGTCATCCTCCTCCTCGATCTTTAACCTATTCTTGACGATATAATTCGCTACTACTTTCTTCACATTTGATGAGTTAATCATCTTATCAAAAGGCTTTCGTTTCCCATTGGTCATTTGTTTACTAGAACCGGGTTCGAAATCTCTCTCCCTTTTCATCCTCTTTTCATCAATATTATCACTCTCCTTGATCAATGACCTACTCTTAACACTATCACCAGCTAACTCTTTCTTACTCATCTTATCAGACTGCTTCCTTTTACTAGACACAGGTTCAAAATCTCTTTCCTTTTTCATCCTATTTTCATCAATATTATCGTACTCGTCAAACTCAAATACATCCAATCTTCTCTCAATCTCATTCCCATTTTCTGGAACCCTACCAGTTTCAACAACTTTCTTATTAAAATTCTCCGACAAATCCTCACTAGACTCCGAATCACTGAGAACCAAACGCGGCCTTTTCCTTTTCTTATTATCTGATTCGAAAAACTTTTCAAAACCCTCCTTTTTGTTCTTCACCAAACCCGCATCAGATCCCAACCCATCTTCCATCTTACGCATTAACCCTTATAAAACCCTTAATTTTTCTTCCATCTTACGCATTAACCCTTATCAAACCCCTAAATTTTCTCCAAGATTAGTACTAAATCAAACCCCAATTATGGATTAGCCCTAATATAAAAAACCATAATTTTCTCCCAGATTAGCATTAAATCAAGCCCAACTTATTCAGAACAGTGTCGGATCGGACCCCGATTAAAGAACAAAACCCTAAATTTAGAACCAAAAAACAGAAGCTAAAAGCTATCCATAAAATACATGTTAGGTGAAAGGTATAACCTTTACCTCGCAAAAGGGAAAGCTGAGATCCCGTAGAGAAGAGAGAGATAGAGGGATAGATTTTGCGGACTTTTTATGGATTTGATGAGATTTCTCTCTCTATGTATGTACGTATCGGTGTATATAATGTTTTCCAGACCCCTGGAGCTGAGCTATTACGTTTTTTACTACAACCGGTAAATGGGATTTGGGCTATCTTCGGTTTGGACAATATTTC
>MKEJ01057101.1:0-10202 GCA_001753735.1 Embelia ribes
GATGCTTCTGGGACCGTTTTTGGATTCGGTGCGTGATGTACACGTTGCCAGATTACATGCAAAACATGGGCCTGATCCAACAGCTGTGGAGGGCCAGTCGAATTTTCCCCAAATCCAATACAACAAATAGGACCTTTTAGATCATTAGACAAATTGTTCTTCTGGTCTTGAACAACACAATCAATTTTAATTTTTTAAAAACAAAAAGTTTTCAGAAGCAAATTTTATAATGTTTACTAGAGGAAAGAATGGCTTGAAACGGCAACTTTTGCGTGTCTTTCAAGCTTAAAAATCTTGTGTTAGTTCACTTATACCACTCTATAACTGAAAATATGTTCTTTATTAAGCAAAAAGAAGGTAAATGTAGTTACCAACATCCTGTCAAACTAAAATCCTTAGATTACATCCTCAATTAGCACCTTTCAACAACCTTAATCCAGTGCAATATGACCTTATCAAAAAATATTGCAAGTTCAAACTATATTTTGATCTAGTTGGTAGCATTCGCAAATCCCAGAATCAGTTTCTGACCATATTTCTTATACCAGATATGGATTAATTGCTTACTTCTAGGTAGAGGGTTGGGGATTGGGAGAGAAGAGCACGTGTGCAAAAAAGTAAGTAGAAAATGAAGGGACAAAGCTGATGGATAATAGAACAATAGTCTGAGAAACACATGCTTCATTTTGGTTTCAAAGATTCCCAGGTATGGACCAAAAATTGCAGTAAACTTTACCTCAGCATTAAAGTTTGACGAAGTCAGTCCTTTACCAACAGTCAACCAGCCAGAACGAATATTATGGTCTTCGCCAAACAGCTCAAGTCTCCTGCGGCCCAGAGCAAAATGCTCAACGATGCGATACATATCTTCAGGTTTTGCAGTTGAGCCTACAATTAAAAGGGTGAACACAAAAGAAAACACACTAAATTGTTCAAATTATTATTAAAAAAATTAAAAACAAGGAAAAGGAGAAACTAAAATACTTACCCTGGGAGGAGAGAGACACTAAAATAATATTCAAAGAAACTACGCCTATTTATGCACACGTCATCGGTCATCCAATAACACAGTTCATATTACCATGTCGGAATGGAATGGAACAGAACGGAATCGCTTATGTAGTGTCTAAGTCTCATCTTTACATAGCAAGGAGCAATCTCACAATGGTTTCATTCCATTAACTTCCACATTTGTTATTCCACTTTGAGGTCTAAAGCTCTACTCCACTCCAGTAAAATGAAGTCTGGCATTTGCCTTGCCATCACCCCAATCGTATTAATTGCTTGCTTCATCTTTCTTAAAGATATCAATATCTTTCTATTCATTCCGTTGAGTATGGAACCAAGTATAAGTGAATTACTAATGCTGACATCAAATGCACTATGTTAGGTAATGCCACTTGATTGTTATTTACTTTTACAGCTCACCATGGAAAGTAATTGATGGAGATCAACACACATTAACAAGATTAGACGTGAGAATGGAACACATAAAGAATAGCAGAGTGAATAAACAAACGAAATTTTGTTCTCATAAATTCACTCTAAATTCTTATTCATAAATAAATTATAAAAATGTACAAGGATTAAAAGCAAAACAAAAAGACTAACCATAGGCAGGTTCCTCTGCTATAATCACGTCAGTGTCAATGTTGGCATGGATTATATGACCATCGGTACTGCGTCGAACAGTACCTTTTATTCCCATCAAGCAGTGTTCCTTCAACAAAATGTGGAGACAGAGTACAAGAATCACAGAGCTGAATAAAGAATGAGAAAAGGAAAAAGGGGGAGGAAAGAATTAGATGCAGTAAGCAACCTAATAACCAACCTTTGAGCGTTGAAACAACGTATGAGAATCATGGCGCAGTCCAGGAGTTGCATTTGTTTTATTTGTCTTCACCCAGCATATATCCTCACATCTCCGGAAACCCCACTGCGCAAAGAAAAACACACAAACACTAGAAAATGTAGCCAAAAGAAAAAGAACAAGCATAGGTGAAGATGTTACTAAAGCCCACATACCTACCTTCTTCAGACATTGCCGACCCTGCTCAAGGCCAACACCATCACCAACCCATAGGAATATAAAAGAGGGTGTATCAGCTATGGCCTGCAAAACGCAAAAGAAACAGTTTAAACCATGCACAACAGGGTAATGATAATAAAATAAATTTGATAAGCATCAGGAAACTTTGCAAAATGTATATTTAAGTTACTATGAATCTGTATCCGTACAGAACCTAAACACAACAATAAGCTGCATTCACTTAA
Source organism: Embelia ribes (assembly GCA_001753735.1). Taxonomy (NCBI): domain Eukaryota; kingdom Viridiplantae; phylum Streptophyta; class Magnoliopsida; order Ericales; family Primulaceae; genus Embelia; species Embelia ribes. Next base: position 2,275 of record MKEJ01057101.1, read on the forward strand.
TGAAATAATTGCATAAAATTCAGGGTGCAATTTTATGATCTCATAATCAAAGACATTGGCATGTCATGATACAGGCAAAGGAAGTTACCTCAATCTTAAGATTCATTATTTCTTCAAACGTCCAATACTCCATATGGTCAGTGACACCAGGAGCTCGATGTACATATTCCTCCCAAGGGGGATCCACAAGAATGACATCGAATTTAGTTCCGAAGAATTCTGGTGAAAGCACATGCTCATGGAGATCGCACTTGTAATACATAGGAGCAGTAGCGGAGTTTGTCACTATCTCATCCTTCTTTTGTATAAGCTCCCTAAGCTTGGGGTAATCCTCCACAACAGCAGTGAGCTCCAGCTCCCTGATGAAATTCTGGGGCCGCATACCCGTATCAACAAAATTTTGGGAATAATCATTCTGTTCTCCCCTGGAAGGAGCTTTACCAGGGGGTCCGCTGGTTCTAGAAGGAAATCCATAACCAGAACCTTTATCCTGATTTTGTCCTCTTCCAACTGGTACCATAGCATTAACACCCGGGGAAGAGATACTTGAGGGCTCTCCTATACCAAGGCCCTGTTGGTTGAAAAACAAAGCGGGATTAGGCGGATTTCCTAGATTAGAAGGAAACCTAGGCCCTGATGGTCCAGGTGGAACAGGTGGGAGACCTGGTGGAACAGCTAACAAGTTCATCTCAAGACCTCGAGCACCAGCCCAAACAACACGTGGTGGAAACGGTGGTATAAAGATGTTGGGAGACATAGAAGGACCTCCGGGGGCAGGAGACATACTGGGATTCAGTGGTTGCATTGGTCCAGGAGGCGGCATCCCAATAGGACCAAAAGGTGATCCCATAATGGGCACAGGCATTCCATATGGTGGTTGGTTGTCTCTTCCTGCTGGCCTACCTCTTCCTCCCCTTCCACCTCTACTCCCTTTTGCTCCTTGCTGAGCACCTCGACCAAAAGAACCAGTTTCACGAGAAGTCTGAACCGCAGCAGCAGCGTTACGGTTTGGCATGGTATTGTTTTTCTGTCCTCTCATCTTATCATCCTGAAAGTCGTTTTCATCTTTCCACGCATTTTGGTCTCGAGTGGAAGGCCTGTCGTCCAAAAATCTACTACTACTCAAACCGTCACTAGATAACCCAGCCCCAAATGTATCGGTTTTTCTTGGTCGGTCTTGAGGATTTGTCCACTCATCTTTAGGTTCCAATTTTGTTTCAGATTGCTGAGGAGGTTCGCTTCTCCGGTCAAAAGGCTTGGTTTGGATCTCTATAACATCTGAAACTCCATACGCAGATGATGTTTTCACAGCCATGTCTTTTCGACCACCAAAGCGACCCTGAGGCCTTTCATAGTCACGGCCATGCCTATGCATTATTTCCCATTCTCTATCATGCTCCCTTCCTTTAGATCTGTCATCTCTGTATCCCTCTTTTTCTGGTTCTTTTGACTTAGAAACAACTCCTCTTTCATGATCCATGTCAAAATTTGCAATCTCATGATGGTGCCTCACACTTCTATCAGGAGACTTTGACCAGTTAGAGCGACCTGATTCTCTTCGATTTCTGTCTCTCACCCAAGTACTATCCTCAGGTGTGTTAAAAGACCTCTCCCTAGTTCCAACATCATCGCGATTAACCAAACCCTTCTGCTCTATTTGCCCCTTTCCTGATCTTTGTTCGAGTACTGGAGAACTTCCTTTGTTTTCCTCTTCGGGAGCCTCCGACTTGCCTCTGCTCCTACTCCTCTCAGGATCAATTCTCTCAACTCCTCTATCATAAGATTTTATACCTCTCTGCTCCAGGGAATCTAAGCCTCTACTTTTGCCATCTTCCCCTCCCAACATACTAATATCTTCAGCACTCTCATGTTTAATATCGGTAAATTTTCCAAGGCTATGGTCGAATTTTTCCACAGAGTTGACTTCTTCAACGTTCATCATAACATCTGTATCATCCCATCTTTTCTTACGGCTTCTGCGCTGCTCAGAAGGCTCACGATCCTTGTCTTGATTGGTTTCATTTTTTTCTAAATATATGGTGCCTCTGTCTCTGTCATGTGACCTGTCATCATCCTTTGCCTTATCAGAAAATTTTGAGGTTGATTTTCTTCTCTCACCTTCACGCTTGTTCTCATGCTGTTCACCATCCTCATACCAACTGCTCAAATTCTCCAATGTACTACTCTCTTCTTGCTTCTTCATCATTTGCTTTGAACGCGATTCCTTTCTTGCTTCGTAATCGTCGTCATTATAATCTGCTCTGCTGGAGCCACCTGTCCTCTTTCTACTCTCGCTTCTATCCCCAGTACTACTTCTCCTCCTCACACTTCCATCTGATCCGTCACCTTCTTCTCCGTTCCCAGCTTTTCTAGGCTTGCTTGACCTTTGCCTCCTCTTATCTTCACTGTCCAATTCCTCCGAGTCTCTGGATCTTTCATTCCTCAAATCTAGACCCTTCATCTTCTCTGGTTTATCCATAATCTAAAGTCCTGTAAACTTGCTTTACCAGCAAATCATCCTGAAATCAAACAAACAAGAAATCAATTTTTTTTCTTTTTATGGTTTTGGAAAAGCTTAAGCCCCATTTTATATGCTTACACCCCTTCATTTTCTATTTTTCTGTTTACATACGCAACAGTTAGAAAGCTAACAGTAAAAGCACAAGTTGTAAGCACTCCCAATAGTGCCCATAAATGGGTCCTCATCCTAAATTTTAGAGGTTGAACCAAGGAATCTTCCCACCTACTTGCTGCAATACTGGATTAAATCAAGGGACCTCCCATCAATATATCCAAACACTGTTCAATCCCATATTTGCTAGCTGCTACAATACTGTCCTTGAACGAGGGGACAAATGTGCCCCGGTTTATTTTTAAGTTTAGAGAGTCCAGTGTGGGCATTCTCCATATCCCAACCTCTATTTTAGAGTTTGAAGTTTGGGAATTGTAATTTATGGGGTTGAAATATTTACACAGGTGGGAATGCCTTTACGTTTTGTTTTTCCTCCAATTGTACCTTGGACTAATTAGTACATAGTTTTTTAGTTTTTGGAAAGAACTAGTTTAGATATTTCACTCGCCAGTATCTGAACAAGTTCATAATCATCGTCAATAAAATAGATATTTTATAAACTTAAATTGTGATGTTGACGAGTAACAATATATGATTGAACTTAGTAAATGTTACAATTTCATCAAGGGGTTTACTGTAATTTTGTAACTTCGCGCATCTGAGGTTTACGTTCCTGTTTGCAATTGAGTGAAAGCCACAACATCTTTGTTGAGAATTTGTAAAAGATTTCAGTTTATATCGTGATTAATGTTTAATACAAATAGAATAAAATTTGATTGAATGTGAATTTTATGCTATTGTTATGGTCTCTTAAGGTGATGCGGTGTGGTGATTTAGGTCGCTAGGTTTACGGTTTCAACTCAGTGAATTCATTTGATACAAATATAAGATTTAGTGATATTGCTGTTCAATTTTCTTATGATGGGACAATTGTTTAGATGAAATACTCATATGGGATGACCTATTTTGATGTAGATGATACGTTCGGCACTTCTAGAGTTAAATGAGGAAGATGGATCTAGTGAGGAATCCATATCAAATTTAATAATACGAGAGTTTCCTGACTTGCCATGGGCCCACTCTGAGTACCTAAAGCATCATCTTCGTAAACTTTGTGATAGCGAAGAGATTCTTGTGAATTCTGAAAATCGTTATGTTCTTGTTGATGAAGAAGCACCGACCCCTGTTAGTTTTCAGAGGGAAAAGCTGCAGACAGAGCTGAGAGCAAGACGAGGCAGACCAAGTAAGAAAGATGAGACTAAAAAAGAAAACAAAGCAAAAGAACAAATGGGTATGAATGGTCTTGAAATTGTAGTGAGGGACAAGAAAAACGAAGTAACCAAAGAGCATAAACAACAGATAGAAGGGTGCCATGGCACGATTGCTGGAGTCAAACAATTAGAACTCAAAAAAGAGGAGAACGAAGCTGTTGACAGTGGGCCACAAGAACACAAATCAATGAGGATTAAGTTTCGACTTTCTAAAAACAAAAAGGAAACAGAAACGAAAACAAAAGTATCAGAATGTCAGCCTTTTGCAGTTGTGGACGAGGACCAACAGGTCCTACATTGCAGTAGCCTGGGGGTTTCTTCAGGAACACCATTTGACTTTGTTGGAGATGCCAAGAAAATTCGTGGGAGACCACGAAAATCAGGTGATCAAAATAAAAAATCAGAAGAACTTTCGACTTCTGCTTTGATATTGGATTTAGATCGGCCCAACAGTCAGCCACAGGAGCGGGTTAAGTGTCGAGGCCGGGGTAGGCCTCGGAAAATCATATCATTTGTTGAGAAAGAGGCTGAGAATTTGCAAAACCAGCAGCTACCTAAGCACCGAGGAAGGCCGCGAAAGATGAACTCGTGAACTCAAGGACAGTGACAATGGTAAGCGGAAAATTGCCATTTCACAGTAAGTGCTTATATGATTGTGTAGCTTAGAATTTAATCTTTATTTGTAGAATCTGCAGAATCTGGTTGCAAGCTGTGATACGACACTACTTTGGAAAACATGGCATTTCAAGCTTGTTTGAATTGTGCTGTCTAAAATGCATCTCTTTTTACAAAACAGGTGAACTACCATTAGGTTGTAGCACTGAACTTATAAATGGCAATGTATAAGCCAGTTTTTGCATAAATTTTAAAGAGAAAAGGAAAAACTCATCAGCTTTTAAGCAGCAATACAAAACAAGCTCCAAGTCTTTTTCTTATAATCAGCGCAAAAGCTTGGATGTTTTTGCAGCTTTGCAATATGGGCTCATTTGATTATTGTTCCAAATCCAATCTTATTTGTAGAATCCGAGAATCTGGTTTGTAAGTGGTGGTGCAACAGTGCTTGTTTGGAAAATTTGGATTTCCAGCTTATTTTGAACTGTGCTGTCCTTTTACAAAATCATGTAGACTACGATTTCCGTATAATTATTCAATATTATTCAATAGTATGTCCTCTGAAGGGCGGGCCTGGCGCAATGGTGGAGTCCCTCCATTGTCCATTGCGCGCTAGTGGTCGCGGATTTGAATCAGCCTCCCTGCAAAGCAGAGGGAAGGCTGCCTAGATATTTCCTTCCCCAGACCCATAGTGTAGAAGCTTCGGCAGTGAGTACGTCTTTTTTATTCAATAGTATGCCTTTTCTCTTATGTATCAAAAGGCAAAATAAGTTACAAGATCATGCAGTAGTACCCAGCTTATATATAGCAACTTATAAGTTGCGTTTTCACCCAGCTTCAAGGGAAAATTGAACTTCTCAGCTTTAAAGCTGCAAAATTACAAGATCTTTGTGTTTTTCCATAATCAGCTCAAAAAGTGGGAATGGTTTTGCTAAATATATCTTTTTCTTCTTCTCAGGATTCTGCTGGAAACAGGAACGCCACAAGCAAAGATAGCTTCTCCCTTTTTGGGTTCTGTCTGTTCTCTTCATCAATAACCGATTTTAGCTTAGCTTTTTCGAGTGAATATCCAATGTCGCAAAGCATATAATATAGAGGGATCAGTGTTTTTAGCTCAAGTAAATGGCAGGCACATGGGTTCCTTGTATTACATGCTTGTGTTAGGTTTACCGTATGTTTAATCAACACGATCAGATTTCTAGTATAATAGGCTTCTAAGTTCATAGTAGATGTTATGATATATCAACTTAGCTATATGGCCCATATGAAATTGAATGTTTTTTGGATTCTAACTTCTCCTTTTTGTAAATTTTTTGTAGACTTGGGTTCGGTTTTATCCCAAGCGAAAGGAAAGGGGAACGATGGGCCTCCTATGGTTGCTCATCTTTCCCTCCTATGGTCCCCCAATAGTTTGCTTCCATAGTGTCTTTTGCTATTGGATGCTTCACGATCCAATGATGCGATCTCTATTAGAGCCCATTAGTCCATGAGGCTCTAATAATTGCTCCAATTATTTGTTCAAATGGTATTGTGCAATATTGGATCAAATACGATAGTGGTGGTGTAATAGTCCCAAAACAATAGCCTAGGATTTTAGAAGGCTAGAGGACAACATGAATACATTTGAGAAAAAGCTGAAATTCTATTTTCAGATAGACAGGGCTGTTGTATTTTAGCCATATTTTCCAAACATTTTATCCAAATCGTTATTATATATATTTTTGAAAAGGTAATTCATTCTTCTATAATTTTTAATTTTTGAGAATATTTTTGGGCAAATTTGTCGACTATAAAGATGGATCTGGGGATAGATTGTCCTGTTACTGAAAAAATTCTGCAGTTTGAAACGTCAAAAAACCGAACCCCTACATATATATAAGCAACCTGTTGCTCGTCTTGGCCATTCTAACGTAAGAATTCAGCCTAAAAAGCACTAAGACACAGAGAGAGAGAGACATTAAGGATAGATGCAATAAAAGAAGTGTTATCTTGCCTTCAGAGCTTTATCAAAGCCAATCAGAAACTCACGAACAAGCCGTTATGTCTTTGGGTATGTTTCTATCTTGAAACACTTGTTAAATTTCTGAATTTAGTGTCTAAATCTTTACATGCAACCACTTCTTGATCAGTAATTGGATCTAACAGAGCCTAATATATGGTTTTTACCTAGTTTTGGTTGGAACTGGATATCTATTTGGTAAAAAATAAAAAATAAAAATTCATGGAGACAGCTGTATAAGAACCATGGACGGATTTTCTAAGCCTAAAATTGAAGCCCTAAGGTATGGTTAGGATATATTTTGAGAAAATTTGGCTGGCTTCATCAACTTTGGCTTATTTTGGGTATTTTACTTTGTTTTTATCAAATTATGAGTAGCATGGGTATAAAATTTCCATGCATGCTAGATTTATGAGGTTTTTGAGTAATTTAGAAAAGTAAGAAATTTTCATGATATTGGAAATATTTATTTTGTTAAATTTGTGATGTATTTTAAATTTGGAGGAATTATTAATTGAGATAATTGAATATTTTGGGTATTTATTTATTTGGGGGAAATTAAAACCCGCATGCAAGCATGTATTAAGGAATATTGGTATATATGGAATTTTGTGATAGTTTATATTCTAAAAAGTAGTTTTTAAAAATTACTAAGAAGATGTGAAATTTTTGAGGATATTGAAATTATAAGGTATGACAAATTTCCTAAGTATTTTGATTTATAAGAAATTATAATCGGTGGGATATTTTTATGTTTTGCGGGTATATCCAATAAAGGGATGCAAATGAGCTGAGCTGAGCAGAGCTGAGCCGAGTCGAGCCTTGGGTTTTTCAGGCTCGGGTATGTTGCCCCAAGGTTTGAAATTAAAATGATTTATTGATTTTTTATGATAATATATTCAAATAAAAAATAAATAAAATTGAGCTTCATAGTCGTACTAATACTTCAAACAAGTGTTTATGAAACTCTTGAGCTTAGCAAAAGGCTCGAAAAATGTTTGATACATGAAAACAACCCAACTCGCCAAAAACAGAGCAATATGTCGACATATTTTACCATCAATCGATATATGCTGCTATCGATTGACATATAAGTTCAAAAGTTGAAAAGGTCAAACTTGAAGATTGAACATATCAATCAATTGATATATCATATAGTTGGACTGATAAATAGTCCAATAAAATATCTAGGCCTATTTTTCGCAACAAAAAGTAAAAAATCTATCTATAAGCTTATATCAATCGACAGATGATAAATCAGTTATCAGATACACTTTATTAGTCAGCAACTATAGTCTACTTGATGAGTATACATTCTGAAGTAGCAGTCAATTGACAGATACACAACATATGTCGACCAATATTCGAATATTTGTCGACAAATAAGCCTATAAGTCGACTTATACATGGCAGATAACATATCTTCCAATATCAAAAGTTACGTCACGTGGCAGCTTTGGTTGGGGACAACAAG